>QRFJ01005377.1:0-82247 GCA_006176705.1 Cocos nucifera | reverse complement strand
TGATACAATTCCTTTTCTTGTTAATTGGTAATGATAATTCATCATTTTCAAGAGTTGAAAATTTTAAGACGAATTAATCATGTGTTAACTCATAAAATGCTTTCCGACCATTAGGGTAGTCATCAACGAGGATTGGTTGATTGATCCAGAAGATTGTGTTGTATCAATCGCTTTTTTTTAGTAGATGAGTCCTTGAGTCTACGTGTGTGGAGATCATGTGGAGCGATAGTATAGTACTCGTTGTTGAGAACGGACGGCACTGAGCGTGACAACACCTCGAGTAGTCATTTAAGGCAGTCTAACCTTCCATCAATGATTGACTCCGATTTCTGCAGTAGTATGCTGGTTCTTTGACCTGATGGTGCATTGTACTTCACCTTGAGGTGTTATAGTGTTTGATCTACACCAATTACTCGATCTCCACCATTCAAAACCCTGAGTGGTGTAGTTGGCGTATAGCAATCTTCAATTGTTAAGAAACTGGATGGCATCAAAGATGGAATCTTACTACCGGTGGTAGAGGAGCAGCCCTATGATAATCATGAGAATTCAAGTCCCTGCATATTAAAAAAAGAGAGACAGAAGTAGTAAATGAAATCAGATTAGTAGAAAAAGAAGCTAGTGAGAAAGGATTAGAAAAGAAGAGCAGAAAAGAGAGTAGAGCAAGATTTAAGAAGTAAGATATTAGATTTTTTTAGAAAATGAGATATAGTCGATAGTAGATAGAGGAAAGTCAGGAGAAGATAGAAATTATATAGCAAAGTGTTTATAGAAATACTTATTAGAAATAAGAGACATCTTAAGAAAGAAGTATAAGAGAAATAAGGAATAAGATAGTAGAAAGAATACTATGAAGTAATTTTAAGATAAGAATTCAAGACAACAGATATATATAGATAAATAAGTAGATTAGAGAAAGAGCTATAGAGTAACAGAAGCTTACGAAATAGAAAGAAGAATAGAAAGGATATAGTAGAAGAGAAATAAGTCTTCTTAGAAGAGTAAAAGATATAGTAATTATGAATAGAAGACAGATAGAATAGATAGTAAAAAGAGAGAGAAAATAGTAATGGAAAAGAAGAGAGATGTAGAAACAAGTAGGTAGATTGAGAAAGAAAGATATATAAGAAAGTATAATAAGAGGAAAAAGTCTCTAGATTAGAGGTAAAGAAGAATAGTATAGAATACTAACAGAAGTAAGAAAGACTAGAATAGTTAGATAGCGTAAGATAGAAAAGAATAGTAGAGGAAAGAATAATTAGAAAGTTAAAGATAGAATCAGAAGCCCTATGGCCATTGGCAGAGTGAAATAATTAGGAAAGAGTTACTATTTTAGATTTTCCACATTGGACTCGAATCGAATGATTACAATCATATTGACAGAAACTAGAGTTTGATGAGTTTACCTTACCCTAATTCGACGGGGCTCAAGATAGAAGAACAATAATCACATAGGTAGCTAACCGACACGAAGAAGCCCGTCACTCCTCAGCTCTCGATTGACCTTCGCCACCACACTATACTGCTAGTGTTCACTGATGGATTTTAGGAGTTAATTAGAATGATTTAGATATATCGATATTCTAAACTGTTCGAATTAGAGAGTGTTCTGATCCATTCGAAAAGGAGTTTTCTCGATTGATGTCGCATTGATTAGAGATCATGACCTATCCCATTACCATATGTAGAAACTAAACTCTAACTGGGTTCCATAAACAAGGGTTGAATCTGATGATCATCAATTGAACTGGTCTAGTTTCAACTGATCTGAATGAGATTCAATTAGGTTCAAGGAAATCGTGCTAGCACTCGATTGAGCCTAACGTTCTTCCTTTGCTGTCTATAAATAAGTTTATCCTATTTGAGTCAAATAGAGTTTGTGCTCAATTAGAGGCCCTTATATGGTCTGATTGGAGGTTGACCAAGTCAAAAAAGTTGTCTTATTTTGTAAGACATTACTGCCATTTTTGGTCAACCTTTCTCATTCTTGTTCTTTTGACTTTTGGATCAAAAGTCTAACCTTGATGGTCATCAATATTACCATTGACACTCTTGACTTTGTCCACATGTCATGCACCTATTGGAGAGATAGTGGTGGTCCTGTCCTTTCTCTACCAGAATCCTAGCAAAGGAGAGGCGCAATGCCAACCCTTGGGCGTTGTGCCCAAGTTTGGAGGCGCAGGATCCCTGTTGGACTAGAGATTCCATCTCCTTTGGATTCCGATTTCAGAGCTTCTTTCTTAAAACCTCACTTTGACGGTCTTTAGGCACCTCTAGTAGGAGGAATCTAGGGGTACTCTGTTTCCCTACCATTCAGAATTTACGATCTGAATTTCACAAAGAGGTTTAATTTGTTGGGCTAAGAAAGAGGATTGGATCAATAGTCTATTAGTCTAAAATCATGTGACCCTGTGTCCCAACTAGGATAAAAAAATATATTCCCCATGCCCTCAAGGCTGCCTCTCCCCTCTTCCTCCATACAAACCACCTTCTCCTCTCTCCTCTCTACATCCTAAAAGGGAAGTTGATTTGGTTTTTGGTTTGGTGCGATCTCCAGAATCAAAAGAAAGGCGACTGTAAGCTAGAAGGCTACACTTGCTGATAAGATGACTTGCTGATCTTCGAAAGAGTTTTGAAGATCCTCACAGATCAGATCCAGATCTAATGTTTTTGGAAGACATGTATAGAGAAGAAAGAAGGATTCTCTAGATCTAGCTCGAGTGGATACTGGTAGAGGCTAGGCACTTGCGTGGCTAGAATCCAGAACCTTCCACTGCAAACAGGATCATCCAATGGTTTGTAATAGGATTACCCATATCAATGGTAAATTAAATTTGATTTAATTTATACTAATTTTATTTTAATATTTTTAAAATAGTTAATAATTAGATCTGAAATATTCTTATAATCTGATCTAATTAAGATGAAAATTTTTGAAATATTCTCTTGATATCTTCTTGATCAGGATTTTGAAACTGAACCTGGTCTGGAAAATCAGGATTTTTTCTACACACTGGTATCAGAGACCAAATGTTCAAAAGTTTTAGATCTAATTTTAAATTTATTTTAATAAAAATATTAAGTGTATTTTAAAGTAGTCCACATGAGTGTGATCCAATCTAAATTAGAAAAATTAAAATTATCAATGATTTGGATTTAAGTATTAGAAATATGTATGACTAGTTTCTAAATACGAATAGTTCCTATTGAATTAGCTATGCATTGTTTTCAAATTTTAATTTGATTCTTAAAATCATATTTTTAGATCTATTATTATAGACACTAAATACACATATGTGATAGAAAATAACCCATTTTATTGATATTAGTCAAAATTATAATTTTGCCCCTAGAAGTGTATTACAAGTGTCAGCCAATTCTGACTTCAAGGGCACATATATCTAACAGTCTTTTCTTTAATCTATCCTTAGGTCTAACCCAATTAATGGACCTAATTTTCACTAACCCATTAATCTAATGTGTTATAATTCGTGTTATAGGATCTTCAATTTACAATCCTAGAATCTAATCAAACAACTTCTTAATTTTTAATTAAATTTTAGGCTGAGGGTTGGGATTTGGCTTTTCAAAAATAATTTTCATGTTTATAAAATATTTTACAACATGGTTCTATCAACCAAATTGCATATTTGATTCATAATCAATATGCAAGTAAAATAAACATAAAACAACTTTAGATCTAATCTAAACAGGTTCATGTAATTAAAATAATTTCAATAATAATCAATCATAAATCTTCTTAGATCAAATCTAACATATTTATGATGATTGAAATTAGATTAAAATATTTTTAATCTAATTATAAAATTTTTTAGATCTAACCTAAAATTTTATGATCAATATTTTAGATCAGCACATACTAGGACAACCTATTCACTGTAAAGGATAAATCTTACAGCAGGACAACCTTATGGTAGTCTGTGTAATCTAAAATATTTTATTTTTAAATTTAAAATTATTTAAAATCTATTAAATCATAAATAAAATTAGATCAAATTTAATAAATTTATGATTAGAGTAAGATCATCAAGAACAAGGATAATCTTTGTAAGGGATAAACCTTACAGCAGGACAACCTTATGGCAGTTCATGAGATCTAATTTTTTTTTTAATTTTAGATTTAATAATTAGATTATAAATTAGATCTAATCTAAGAAATAATCTAAACATGTACAAAAATAATGTAGTAAGAACCTTGCTCTGATACCAATTGAAGGAACCAAATCTAGGGTTTCACGGATAGATCTTGAAACTTTTTTAAGATTAGGCAATGAAAGACTTAAATAAATCAAATATTTATTTAAATAAATATGTAAACACCTAGATCTCAAATCTATTACATGATCAAGATATGATATTTAAATCAAAAATTAAAATCAAATAAGAAATAAAAGGTTGATCAAATCAACCTAGATCTACACTACATCTAATGCAGGTATGAAGTTAATGAAGGAACCAAATCTAGGGTTTCATGGGTAGATCTTGAAACTTTTTCAAGATCATGCAGCAAAATACTTAAATAAATCAAATATTTATTTAAATAAATATGTAAATACCTAGATCTTAGATTATTATATGATCAAGATATGATATTAAATCAAAAATTAAAATCAAATAAGAAAGTAAAAGGTTTATCAAATCAACCTAGATCTACACTACATCAAATGCCATGAAGTTTATAAATCATATCTATTACCTGAGCAAGTTAGATGTTCTAACTTGCTGATCTAGGCTTGAGGATGAAGTCACGAGCTGCACATGCGTCCGACCTTTAGGAGTCATCCATATAAGCCTACGATCTCTGATCTGAAGTCCGATACAGAAAATCAGTACAGCATGCTAGTATTGTGCTGATTCTTCTTCAACGATCGATCCGATGCTTTCTTCTTTAAAATTTGGACTCTCCAAAATATGAGAAGAAAGATGAGAGTTTACTGATTTGACTCTCTTAGAAAAACTCAAAAAAAGGGAGGAGAGATTGAAAATAAAATAGCCCTAGAAGAAGACCCTCTTCTACTTCTCTTTTCTCTCACCTAGACACCTAGTTTGGTGCCTGTGGAACCTCTGCATCCAAGGACCCTCCTTCTCTAATTTTTACACACCCCAAACCTCTCCCAATGCTTTATATTTCATGAAAAAATTAGAATAAAATTCATCCAATAAATGAAAAAAAAAAGAGTCCAAGTTAGATCAAAATCCTAGACTAGGAATATCCAAACATGAAAAGTTGTTGGGGCGCCCAACTCCTAGGATTGGGTGCCTCCTCCATAATTATTAGCATGGACCAGTAAGGGAGGGTGTACAAAAAAGGAGATTATTTTCATGGAATAGGAAAATAATTAATTAAAAGAGGGGGCGACACTCAAGGGAAGGTGTTTTGGTCAATAAGGATTCTATCTCATAGAATCCTAAGCAAAACTAACTCCTCTTTTGACTTGGTCTTCTAACAAATTGCATTATGAGAAAAGGAGGAGAGAAAGAAGGCATGAGAAGCCATGGGAGTGGAGAATTTTTCACATAAGAAATAAAACAAAAAGGGCATGAGGCGTGAGGATTAAGTGGTGCAAGTGATAGAGAGTCCTAGTCACACTAGGACTCCTATTTTGACTTGATCAAACAAGATCTTTTAACCAAATAAAATCAAGATTAAACCAACCTAATCAAATAAGGCCCTAACTCATTTAAGGACTTAATTAAATCAAATTTAATTCTAATTTATTTTCTAATTAAATTAAAAAATTAAATTAATCCGAGTCCTAGTTAGACTAGGACTAGTTCTCCCTTGCACTTGGCTTATCCAATAAACCAATTGGACTTGATTCAATCAAGTCCAAATCAAATCTAATTAAATTATATTTAATTAAACTTAATCTCAACCTATTGGCTTAATCAAATTAAGCCAATTAGCAATCCAACTGCTAATAAATCCTCCTACAATACTTGCACTAGGTTAAAAACCAATCGTATTGATTGTTTAACCTTAGCACGATTCTTAATCATTAATCAACCATTCAATCAGATTGTAAGCTTTAATATGTATGATCTTATAGGTTCAAATCTATGCCAGTAGCATAGAAATAAATTTTTGTACCAATTGAAGTGACCATAAAGCAATTATACCCGACGGTCGGATAGATCGAAGGTGTAGAACACCATCCTTAGAACCCATATGGATATAGTTTTCATATAATTCATCCCCTTGACCATAATGCTCGTAGGACACCTCAAAGTTCAACTGTCAACTCTGATCAGATTGTCCATATTGTATATCAAAATATCAAATTCATCTGATGGATTACCTTGGCCAAGATTTTGCTATATTGAAATATAGTGATACATTCTTCTCCAACTCTTAGAGTGATCAATTCCATCTTGATCACACTCCAACTTCGCAAGTATTTAACTATGCCCAGAAGCCTTTCATTACTGAATTAAAAATTTAATTAGTCCAATATCAAAGCATAGTGAGTTGCTTGTAAGTCACTGAGGTGATCTCAAGTCTAAGGGATACTTATATCTATATCCCATCAGAGACATTCTCGACAGCAGAATGCTCTGAAGTTGGTCACGTTCGATGATGATGTATCCATACATCTCACCTGTATGCCATACCAGTGTCTCCACACTTCTTGGTTAAGAGGACAACCAACCTATATGGCATATAATGACCTATGCTTGATAGATGCTATTGTCCTAATTAACAACCTATCATTTGGTCGTGAACAAATTTAAGGACTAATCGATAAATCTTCTTATCAAAATTAAACAGTCCTAAGGACTTCATCACAATAATGGAGTTTATTAGAAGATGTAAACTTATGATAAAAAAGATGCCAAAATATTTTTATTAATTAATAAATCAATTATAATTATAAAATAACTCAACCGTCAATAGGCTGATGATTGGCTTTGAGATACAATTTTCACTAGTTAATAGATCAGATTTATTATCTGAGTAAGTTAGATATTCTAACTTATTGATCCAGGCTTGAGGATGAAGTTACGAGCCACACACTTGTCCAGCCTCTAGAAGTCATCCACACGTGCCCACGAACACGATCAAAGATCTTGATGCAAGAAATCAGCACAGTATGCTAGCATTGCGCTGATCTCTCTTCGACGGTCAATCTGATGCTTTCTTCTTTGAAACTTGGACTCTCCAAAATACCAAAAGAAAAGAAAGAGGATTTGTGATGCTGAGATACCTCTCAAAAGCTCATAAAAAAAAGGATGAGATTTGGAACAAAAACCCTAGAAGAAGACCCTCTTCTTCTTCTTTGTTCTTTTTCTAGACATCCTGACTTATGTTTTCAATATCTCCATAAACTAGATTTTTCTTTAATTTTTCTACGTTGAAGAGATCTCTCAAATATCTATAATTCACAAAAATTTTAATAAAAAATTCTATTTAAATAAATAGATATGTAGAGTCCAAGTTAAGTCAAAAACCTACACTAGGAAGGACCAAATAAGGAAAGTTGTTGGGGCACCCAACTCTTGGGTGCCCCCACCTTTTTTTCTGCCATGGACCAACAAAGGGGGTGCACAAAGAAGTTTTCTTTTACCATGAAAATCAAAGAAAATAAGAAAGGATGGGTCGGCACACTTATGGGAAGAGTTTTGGTTGTTTCAAAATACTATCTTATAGATCAAAACAAACTCCAACTTTGACTTAGTCCATTTCCCAACTTCCTAATGAGAAGTAGAGGAGAGGAGGGGGGTGTGAGAAACCTTTGGGCATGGAAAATTTTACATAAAAATGTAAAGAGAAAAGGATGGGGCATGAGGATTAGGTGGTGCAAGGAATAGGGAGTCCTAGTCACACTAGGACTCCTGTTTTAACTTGGTCAAACAAGATCTTTTAATCAAATAAAAATAAAGTAAACCAATCCAATTAAATAAGATCCTAACCCATTTAAGAACTTAATTAAATCAAATTTAATTTAATTTAATTTTAATTTAATTTTCTAATCAAATTAGAAAATTGGGTTGATCCGAGTCCTAGTTAGACTAGAACTAGTTCTTCCTTGCACTTGATTATCCAATAAGCCAATTGGACTTGATCCAATCAAGCCCAAACCAAATCTAATTAAATCATATTTAATTAAACTTAATTTTAGCCTATTGGCTTAATTAAATTAAGCTAATTAGCAATCAAATTCCTAATCGATCCTCCTGCAACACTTGCACTAGGTCAAACATCAATCGTATTGATCGTTTAACCCTAAAATGATTCTAAATTATTGATCAACCATCTAATTAGAACATGAACTCTAATGTGTGTGACCTTATAGATCTGAACCTAAGTAGGTAGTATAGAAATAAATTTTTGTACCAATCGAAGTGACCATCTAGTAATGATACCCAACGGTCGAATAGGTCGAAAGGTGTAGAACACCATCCTTAGAATCCATGCGAATATAGTTTTCATATAATTCATCCCCTTGACCATAATGCTCGTAGGATACCTCAGAGTTCAACTATCAACTCTGATCAGATTGTCCACATTGTATTTCAAAATATCAAATCCATCTGATGGATTACTCTGGCCAAGGTTTTGCTATATTGAAATACGGTGATACATTCTTCTCCAACTCTTGGAGTGGTCAATTCTATCTTGATCACACTTCAACTTTGCAAGTACTTGACTATGCCCAGAAGCCTTCTATTCTTGAATTAGAAATTCAGTTAGTCTGGTACCAAAGCATAGTGAGTTGCTTGCAAGTCACTAAGGTGATCTCAAGTCTAAGGGATACTTATACTTATATCCCATTAGAGACATTCTCGATAGTAGAATGCTCTGGAGTTGGTCACGTTTAGTGATGATGTACCCATACATCTCACCTGTATGCCATAATAGTATCTCCACACTCCTTGGTTAAGAGAACAACCAACCTATATGGCATATAGTGACCTATGCTCGATTAATGCATAGGAGATTATTTCAGGCCATACAGTGATCTCTTCAGTAAATACACCTTTACCTCCTGTCTAATCTCCATGAAACCATCTGGCTATTTCATATAGATTTTTTTCTTCAATATGCCATGAAGGAAGATTGTCTTCACATCCATCTATTCCAACTCCTTGTTGTATTATGCCACCAGTGATAGTAAAATTCGGATAGATGTATGACGCACCATAGGAGAGAAAACTTCTGTATAATCTATCCCTTCCCTTTGTGAGTATCCCTTTGCTTCCAGGCTTGCCTTGAATCTAACTCCATCTTGTTCTGAAGGTGCTTTCTTCTTTGTGAACACCCACTTTGAGCCAATAGATCGAGCACCTTTTGGAAGATCCACCAGCTATCATGTCTGATTTTTATTCAATGATTCCATTTCCTCCATCATGGCCTGCATCTATGAATCATGGTCCTCACTCTCCATGGCCTCTGCATAGTTCTCTGGATCTCCATTAATAGTGATAAGTGTATAGGAGATAACCTCATCAATGCCATATCTGACCAGCCTCCTAACAATATGCTGTGGCTTGTGCAAAGCCACTTCCACTAGCACATCTCTATCTAAAATCTGTGACTGATCCTACACATCCATCTGAACTACTGGCCCTCCATGTTCATTTTCAATCTAAGATAAAACTTTTCTACCTAGCTCCACCTTAATAGGAATACTCCTGTAAGTAGATGTAACCGACATGCCTCATTCTCTGACTGGCCATCACCGTTCACCTTTGTTTTTCCAATTGCTCCTGCACTCCCAAGCATCTCTAAGATGCTTTTTTCATCAAAAATGACATTCCTGCTAATCACTACATTCTGTGCTTCAGGATTCCACAGCAGGCACCCCTTGACTCCTTATAGATATCCTATGAATATCATCTTTTGAGATTTATGATCTAACTTACTTCTCTCGGTTGCCTCCACATCTGCATAGTGAAGGAACTAGATCTAAGATTTTATAGGTAGATCTTGAAAACTTTTCAAGATCTTGCAGCAAAAGACTTAAATAAATTAAATATTTAATTAAATAAATATATAAACAACTAGATCTCAGATCTATTACATCATCAAGGCATGATATTAAATAAAAAATTAAAATCAAATAAGAAAGTAAAAGGTTGATCAAATCAACCTAGATCTACACTACATCAAATGCAGGTATGAAGTTTATAGATTATATCTATTACCTGAGCAAGTTAGACATTCTAACTTGCTGATCTGGGCTTGGGGATGAAGTCACAAGCTGCACATACGTCCGACCTCTAGGAGTCATCCACACGAGCCTACGATCTTTGATCTGAAGTTCGATACAAAAAATCAGCAAGCATGCTAGTACTGTGCTGATCCTTCTTCGATGGTCGATCCGATGCTTTCTTTTTCAAAATTTGGACTCTCCAAAATATGAGAAGGAAGATGAGAGTTTACTCATCTAACACTCTATCAGAAAAAAATCAAAAAAAGAAGGAGAGATTGAAAATAAAACAGCCCTAGAAGAAGACCATATTCTTCTTCTCTTTTCTCTCACCTAGACACCTAGTTTGGTGCCTATGGAACCTCCACATCCAAGGATCCTCTTCCTCTGATTTTTGCACACACAAAACTTCTCCTAAAGCTCTGTATTTCATAAAAGAATTAGAATAAAATTCATCCAAAATAGAGAAAAAGAAGAGTCCAAGTTAGATCAAAATTCTAGACTAGGAATATCCAAACATGAGAAGTTCTTGGGATTGGGCGCCTCCTCCATAATTATTGGCATGGACCAGCAAGGAAGGATGTACAAAAAAAGAGATTATTTTCATAGAATAAAAGAAGAATTAATTAAAAGAGGGGGTGACACTCAAGAAAAGATATTTTGGTTAACAAGGATTCTATCTCATAGAATCTTTAGCAAAACTAACTCCTCTTTTGAATTGGTCTTCCAACAAATTACCTTATGAGAAAAGGATTAAGTGGCACAAGCGATAGGAAGTCCTAGTCACACTAGGACTAGGACTCCTATTTTGACTTGGTCAAACAAGAGTTTGTAACCAAATAAAATCAAGATTAAACCAACCCAATTAAATAAGGCCATAACCCATTTAAGGACTTAATTAAATTAGATTTAATTCTTATTTATTTTCTAATCAAATTAAAAAATTAGGTTAATCAAAATCCTAGGTAGACTAAGACTAGTTCTTCCTTGCACTTGGCTTATCCAATAAATCAATTGAACTTGATCCAATCAAGACCAAACTAAATCTAATTAAATCATGTTTAATTAGACTTAATCTCAACCTATTGGCTTAATCAAATTAAGCCAATTAGCAATCCGATTGCTAATCGATCCTCCTGCAACACTTGCACTAGGTTAAACACCGATCGTATTGATTGGTTAACCCTAGAACGATTCTTAATAGTTGATTAACCATCCGATCAGATTGTAAGGTCTAATGTATATGATCTCATAGGTCCGAACCTAAGCTGATAGCATAGGAATAAATTTCTATACCAATCGAAGTGACCATCTAGCAATAATACCCGACGGTCGGATGGTCGAAGGTGTAGAACACCATCCTTAGAACCCATGCGGATATAGTTTTCATATAATTCATTTCCTTGACCATAATGTTCGTAGGACACCTCAGAGTTCAACTGTCAACTATGATTAGGTTGTCCACATTGTATTTCAAAATATCAAATCCATCTGATGGATTATCCTAGCCAAGGTTTTGCTATATTGAAATACAGTGATACATTCTTCTCCAACTCTTGGAGTAGTCAATTCCATCTTGATCACACTCTGACTTTGCAAGTACTTGACTATGCCTAGAAACTTTTCGTTGTTGAATTAGAAATTCAGTTAGTCTGGTACCAAAGCACGGTGAGTTGCTTGCAAGTCACTAAGGTGATCTCAGATCTAAGGGATACTTATACCTATATCCCATCAGAGATATTTTCGACAGCAGAATGCTCTGAAGTTGGTCACGTTCAATGATGATGTATCCATACATCTCACCTGCATGCCATACCAGTGTCTCCACACTCCTTGGTTAAGAGGACAACCAACCTATATGGCATATAGTGACCTATGCTCGATAGATGCTGTTGTCATAATTTATAGCCTATCATTTGGTCGTGAATAAATTTAAGGACTAATCGATAAATTCTCTCTTTATTGAAACTAAATAGTCCTAAGAGCTTCATCATAATAATGGAGTTTATTAGAAGATGTAAACTTATGATGAAAAAGATGTCAAAATATTTTTATTAATTAATAAATTAATTATAATTATAAAATAACTCAATCATCAATAGACTGATGATTGGGTTTGGAACATAATTTTCAAAAACTCTCACTTATCCTAAAGCCACTTGGCACAGTATCTAATACCCATCTTCGACTTATGGTTGTCGAACTCCTTAATTGCCAGGGCTTTAGTAAAGAGGTCGGGTAGGTTCTTCTTTTCGTCGATCTTCTGAAGGTCGACATCACCACGATCCACGATCTCACAGACCAAATGAAAGTGGCACAGAATGTGCTTTGTCTACTGGTGTGTCTTCGATTCCTTTGCTTGAGCTATGGCATCAGTGCTATCACGGTAGAGCAGGACTGGACCATCAATGGAGGGTGCTACTCCGAGCTCGGTGATGAACTTCCTCAGCCACACAACTTTCTTTACTGCATTTGATGCCGTCATGTACTCTACTTTGCAAATAGAGTCCGCCACTATATGCTGCTTGGAACCTTTACAGTAGATGGCTCCACCATTTAGAGTAAAGATATATCCCGACGCACTTTTACTATCATCATGGTTAGATTGAAAGTTGGAGTCTCTAAACCTCACAAGCTTCAGATCTGACTCACCATAAACCAACCATTGGTTCTTAGTATTTCTCAAATACTTAAGAATAGTTTTAACCACCTTTCAGTAATTTTCTCTAGGATCAAACTGGTATCTACTCACTACTCCTAGTGAATATGCCACGTCTGATCTCGTACATGTCATTGCATACATAATAGATCCCACTACCAAAGCATATGAAATTCTACTCTTACGCTCTCTCTCTTCAGGAGTTGTTGGACAATTCTTCTTACTCACTACCAAGCATCCTTTCAGATATATTCCTATAGATCTTCATCCCTAGGATGTAGGATGCTTCACCCAAGTTCTTCACGGAGAACTATGATGACAATCAGACTTTTATTCTTTGTAGTGCGGGAATATCATTCTCGATTAAGAGAATGTCATCCACGTACAAAATAAGAAATGCCACTACTGGACCATTTGTCCATTTGTAAATGCAGGGTTCTTCTCCGTTCTTAATGAAGCCATACGTTTTGATCACTTTATCAAAATGCATGTTCCAACTCTGAGATGCTTGCTTCAATCCATAAATTAATCTCTAAAGCTTGCACATCTTAGACTTATCTATAGATGTGAATCCTTTAGATTGTATCATATACACCTCTTCAATCAGCTCTCCATTTAGGAAAATTATCTTCACATCCATCTGCTAGATCTTATAGTCTAGATAAATAGCAACGGCAAGCATGATCCAAATGGACTGAAGCATTACCACAGGGAAGAACGTCTCATCATAGTCAATACCATAACGTTGATGATACCCCTTGGCAACCAGACGGGCTTTATAGGTCTCCACCTTTTCATCTGCACCCCTCTTCCTTTTGAAAACCCATTTACATCCAATGGGTTTAACCCCTTCAGGTGCATCAACTAATGTCCATATATCATTGACCTTCATGGAATCCATTTCGGATCTTATGGCTTCTAGCCATTTTTTAGAGTCGGATCTCTGCATCACATCCATATAAGTGATCGGATCCTTATCATTCTAATTGAGTTCGATGGGATCATCATCCTGGACCAAGAATCTATAGTATCTGTCCGAATGGTGCAGTACTCTACTGGATCACCTTAATGGTGCGGGTTCACTAGGCTTTGATTATGATCTGATCAAATCTGACTTAGGTTCAACATTCTGTATCAGATTTTCTACCTATTGAACTTCATCAAGTTCAACCTTAGAGGCAACAGTTCCTTCACCAAGAAACTCCTTTTCTAAAAAGGTTGCCTTATGGCTGACGAACACCATTTGTTCATCAACATGGTAGAAATAGTATTCTTTGATCTCTTTTGGGTACCCTATGAATGTACACTTATTAGACCTAGGTCCAAGTTTATCTATAACTAATCGTTTGACATAAGCTGAGCACCTCCAAATCCTAAGGTGTGAAAGTGCTGGTTTACGCCCTATCCATATCTCATATGGGATTTTAACTACAGACTTACTTGAAATCCTATTCAATAGATAACAAGTCGATTCGAGTGCATATCCCCAAAAGGATATCGGCAAGCTAGCAAATCCCATCATGGATCGGACCATGTCTAACAAAGTTCGATTCCTCCTTTCAGACACACCATTATGCTGTGGTGTTCCAGGAGAAGTTCATTGGAAGAGAATTTCATTCTCTCCTAGATATGTGAGAAACTCACTAGAAAGATATTCTCCTTCTCGATCAGACTGAAGAGTTTTAATACTCTTTTCAGTATATTTTTCTACTTCACTTCAGAATAATTTAAATATTTCAAAAGAATTCGACTTATGTTTCATCACATAGACATATCCATATCTGGATAGATCATCTATGAAAGTGATGAAGTAGACATATCCACCTCTAGCACTTATACTCATTGGTCCACATACATCAGTATGTACTAGACCTAAGAGCTCATTGGCTCTCTCACCTTTTTCAGTAAAAGGTGACTTGATCATTTTACCAAGAAGATAGGACACACAGATTGGAAGTGATTCACAATCATTGACTTCGAGGATTCCCTCTTGAGTCAACCTATTTATCCTATTCTTGTTTATATGACCTAGCCTACAGTACCATAAGTAAATATCTGATACACTATCTAATCTAGGGTGCTTGCCAGTAGAATAGACTATATTAACAGATTGTGATGACATATATACACCACTATTCAATTGTCCATAGAAAATAGTAACTCCATTCATAATGACATTACAAATTCATTTTTTTATTAAAATTTCATAATTGTTCATGACCAAAAAGCCTACAAAAATGATATTTAAAAAGAAACTAGGACAAAAATGACAATCACTAAGAACAACGATTTGAGATTCAAATATAAGTTTCAAAATTTCTAAAGCTAGAACTGGAACCGGTCTTCCATCTCCAACATTTAGGAATCTCCCACCTTGCTTGAATCTTCTACTAACCTGCAACCCCTACAATGAATTACAAATATGGTAAGGGCTATCGGTATCCAATACCCAGTCAGTAATATCATAGATAGAGAAATTACAAGGAGTTATCATATAAATATCTTACCCAGCAAGAGTTTGCTTCTTTCTCTACCTGTTTGGATCCAGGAAGGCAATGTACTGAGGATAGTTTCTCTTTCAGTGCCCTCACTTTTTGCAAAAGAAGCATTCAGCTTGACTCTTATCGAGCTTGATCTTCCTGGTCTAGCCCTGTACTGATGTCCCAGCCTGAACTTGCACCTTCTTTATTTTCTTCTTCTTGTTCTTCATCCCTTTCCTAAAGGGTCGAGAATCAGAAAACGAACCTCCCACTAAGTTCATCGACTCTTTATGGAGCTGGTGATCCTTCTCAAAGTTTTGAAGTAACCCCAGTAAGCCATGGTAGTTTACTTTAGGCTTTGTCATTCTATAATGAGTAAGAAAAGGGAGATAGAACTTTGGCAGCGAGTTCAGCATTGCATCTTTTTCAAATTGTTCATGCAAGAAAAAGTCGAGTTTGCTCAGACGCTCTATCATCTCGATCATATATAGTACATGATCAGTGACAGAGGCTCCATCCCGCATTCTGGCATTGAAGATGGTGCAACTAGTCTTATACCTCTCAATATCATTGGATGTGCCAAAAGAATCCTCCAACACTTGGAGTATTTCATTTGGCTGAGCTATCTCAAACCTGCGACTGAACTCATCGCTCATCGCAGCTAGCATAATGCAGTGCACCATGGTTCGGTCACTGAGCCACTTCTGATAAGTATCTTTAACTGTTTCACATGCATTGGCAACTGGCTCTTTAGGTGCAGGATCCGTCAGCACATATAAGATCTGTTCATGCTCTAAGACAATCTTCAACTTTCAGTACTAGCTATCGAAGTTGGGTCCCACCAACTTATCATTGTCTAACAACGATCGGAGCGATAGGAAAGTGGCCATGTCTGCACAAAAAAAAATCAAAACCTAATTAGTAATTGATTCATTAAACCTAAAGATTTGGACTTTAATCAAAAGATTTCTCCTACTATTTTATTCGAATTGGTTGCCTCCACCTTCAATTCGAGAAATTACCCTAATTCTTTAGTGGGTACTAGAATCCACATAGACTGTACACAAGCCCAACTTTGGTTGACCCACCCATGTACATCTAAGGATAGATTCATAATCAATTATTTCTCCAAATAATTTTCAGTAATTAAATTTTACCTCAGGCCCTGATCAGTTGGCTTTGGTCTTCTCAGAAAAGGGTCAAGTTAGGTCCAACCATTAACATGACCATACTTGGCCCATCCAACCAATGAATGATCAGGCCTAACTTTGGTTGGCCTATCTGATCACCATTTAGAAAGATGTATCCAAGAGATCATATAATAAATGATAATTCCATCAATCAATAAGCACCAAGCCTTTAGGCCTCCAATGATTATCCAATTGACGGACTCATTGCCATCCACTTTAATGGGAGGCTATGATCCAGTTATCATATAACTATTTTATTTTAGGGTCCTAATAATTTTAGAGGATTTAATTATAGAAGCGAGTAGGTTAGATTAACCAGCTTGTCATGATCCTACCACTAACTTCACCAAGTCAACTTAAGGGAGATCATTAATAGGCTGGTCTAGGAGCACCTAAGTCAATCAAACTGATTTACCTAGCTGACATAGATCAGCTCGAATAGTTAAGCGATCTGATCAAAATGTAATCTCACCAAGAGATCAGATAAGTTCGATCAGTGGAAGGGTCTGCCAGGCTTCCCTCAGACACAATAAAAAATGGCCAGGTAAGCAAGCTACCAATTAAAAACCACTGGTCTAGTTTACCTTAGATACCAACAGGTTTAATTAGTTTTAATTAGATCAACCTAACAGTTCGTGCTAGACCGCGTAGCCAAGAATCAAGTCCATCTTGGATCTTGTTAAAGACACGGACTTGACTAACTACAACTATTGCAATTGATCTAGAGAATCCTTGACCTAATCTAAGACAACAATTGATTAGATTTAGTCAATTTTCTAATTAAATCCATTCTTTAATCTATCCCTAGGTCTAAACCATTTAATGGACCTAATTCCTACTAATCCATTAACCCAATGTGTTATGATTCATGTCATAGGATCTTTAATTTACAATCCTAAAATCTAAACAAACAACTTCTTAATTCTTAAGTAAGTTTTGGACTGAGGATCGGGGTTTGGCTTTTCAAAAATAATTTTTTTATTTATAAAATATTTTTACAATATAGTTCTATCAATCAAGTTGCATGTTCGATTCATAATCAATATGCAAGTAACATAAACATGAATCTACTTTAGATCTAATCTAAACAGGTTCATGTAATTAAAACTGTTTCAATAATAATCAATCATAAATCTTTCTAAATTAAATCTAATATATTTATGAAGATTAAAATTAGATTAAAATATTTTTAATCAGATCATAAAATCTTTTAAATTTAATTTAAAATTTTATGATCAATATTTTAGATCAGTAAGTACTAGGACAACCTATTTACTATAAGGGATAAACCTTACAGCAAGACAACCTTATGGCAGTCCATACAATCTAAAATATTTTATTTTTAAATTTAAAATTATTTTAAATCTATTAAAATATAAATAAAATTAGATCAAATCAAATAATTTATGATTACAGCCAGATCATCATGAACTAGGACAATCTTTTCACTATAAGGGGTAAACCTTACAGTAGGACAACCTTATGGCAGTTAGTGAGATCTGAATTTTTTTATTTCTTAATTTTAAATTTAATAGTTAGATTATAAATTAGATCTAATATAAGAAATAATCTAAACATGCACAAAAATTATGTAATAAAAACCTTGCTTTGATACCAATTAAAGGAACCAGACCTAGGGTTTTACAGAAAGATCTTGAAAACTTTTTCAAGATCTTGCAACGAAAGACTTAAATAAATAAAATATTTATTTAAATAAACATGTAAATAACTCAATCTTAGATTAATTATATGATCAAGTCATGATATTAAATCAAAAATTAAAATCAAATAAGAAAGTAAAAGGTTGATCAAATCAACCTAGATCTACACTACATCAAATGCAGGTATGAAGTTTATAGATCATATCTATTACCTAAGCAAGTTAGATGTTCTAACTTGCTGATCCAGATTTGAGGATGAAGTCATGAGCCGTATACACATCCGATCTCTAGGAGTCATCCACACGAGCCTACGATCTCTAATCTGAAGTTCGATGCAGGAAATCAGTACAGTATGCTAGTACTGTGCTGATCCATCTTTGACGATCGATCAGATGCTCCCTTCTTCAAAATTTAGATTCTCAAAATATGAGAAGGAAGATGAGAGTTTATTGATTTGAGACTCTCTCAGAAAAAAAGTCAAGAAAAAGAGAAGGGATTGAAAATAAAATAGCTCTAGAAGAAAACCCTCTTCTTCTTCTCTTTTCTCTCACCTAGACATCTAGTTTGGTTCCTATGGAACCCCCACGCCCAAGGACCCTCTTCCTCTGATTTTTGCAGATCTCAAACCTCTCCTAAAGATCTATATTTTACAAAATAATTAGAATAAAATTCATCCAAAATACAAAAAAAGAAGAGTCCAAGGTAGATCAAAATCCTAAACTAGGAATATTCAAACATAGGAAATTGTTGGGGCACCCAACTCTTGCGTGCCTCCTTCACAATTATTGGCATGGACCAGCAAGGAAGGGCATACAAAAACAGAGATTATTTTCATGGAATAAGATAAGAATTAAGTAAAAGAGGGGGCGACACTCAAGGAAAGGTGTTTTGGTCAACAAGGATTCTATCTCATAGAATCCTACGCAAAACTAACTCCTCTTTTGACTTGGTCTTCCAACAAATTGCCTTATGAGAAAAGGAGGAAAGAAAGAGGGTGTGAGAAGCCATGGGAGTGGAGAACTTTCATGTAAGAAATAAAATAAAAAAGGGCATGGGGCGTGAGGATTAAGTGGTGCAAGTGAGAGAGAGTCCTAGTCACACTAAGACTCTTATTTTGACTTGGTCAAACAAGATCTTTTAATCAAATAAAATCAAGATTAAATAAATCTAATTAAATAATACCATAACCCATTTAAGGACTTAATTAAATTAGATTAAATTAGATTTAATTTTGATTAATTTTTTAATTAAATTAGAAAATTAAGTTAATCCGAATCCTAGTTAGACTAGGACTAGTTTTTCCTTGCACTTGGCTTATCCAATAAATCAATTAAACTTGATCCGATCAAGCCCAAACTAAATCAAATTAAATTATATTTAATTAGACTTAATCTCAGCCTATTGGCTTAATCAAATTAAGCTAATTAGCAATCTAATTGCTAATCGATCCTCCTGCTATACTTGCACTAGGTTAAACACTAATCGTATTGATTGTTTAATCCTAGAATGATTCTTAATCATTGATCAACCATCCGATCAGATCATAAGCTCTAATGTGTGTGACCTCATAGGTCCAAACCTAAGTTGGTAGTATAGAAATAAATTTTTGTATCAATCAAAGTGACCATCTAGTAATGATATCCGATGACCGAATAGATCGAAGATGTAGAACACCATCCATAGAACCCATGCGGATATAGTTTCCATATAATTCATCACCTTGATCACAATACTCATAGGACACCTCAGAGTTTAACTGTCAACTATGATCAGGTTGTCCACATTATATTTTGAAAAATCAAATCCATCTGATGGATTACCCTGGCCAAGGTTTTGCTATATTGAAACACAGTGATACATTCTTCTCCAACTTTTGGAGTGGTCAATTCTATCTTGATCATACTCCAACTTTGTAAGTACTTGACTATGCCCAAAAGCCTTTCATTGCTAAATTAAAAATTTAGTTAGTCCGATACCAAAGCATAGTGAGTTGCTTGCAAGTCACTGAGATAATCTCAGGTCTAAGGGATACTTATACCTATATCCCATTAGAGACATTCTCGACAGCAGAATGCTCTAGAGTTGGTCACGTTCAATGATGATGTACCCATACATCTCACCTGTATGCCATATCAACATCTCTACACTTCTTGATTAAGAGGACAACCAACCTATATGGCATATAATGATCTATACTCGATAGACGTTGTTATCCTAATTAACAGTCTATCATTTGGTCGTAAACCCATTTAAGGACTAATCGATAAATTCTCTCTTTACCAAAACTAAACAGTCCTAAGGACTTCATCATAATAATGGAGTTCATTAGAAGATATAAACTTATGATGAAAAAGATGCCAAAATATTTTTATTAATTAATGAATTAATTATAATTATAAAATAGCTTAACCATCAACAAACTGATGATTGGCTTTGGAACATAATTCCCAACACATAGTTTGTGCAACCAAAGATCTTCAGGTGGCCAAGCTCCACATTCTTCCCACTCCAGACCTCCTCTGGATGCCTCCATTTAGCTTTCGATGAGGGGACCTGTTCACAAGAAAATAAGAGAAAGTTAAAGCATCACCCCAAAAGAATTTTGGAAGTGATGTCTACAGCCTTAAACTCCATGCCTTCTCGGTTAGTGTCCAGTTCATCCTTCTTGTGATACCATTCTACTGGGGAGTTATCTTCACTATGTAATAGTATTTGATACCATTTTTCTAACAATACCTCCTGAACTCCAGGCTTGTATACTTCCCTCCATTGTCTGACCTCAAATACTTCACCTATCTTCCTAACTCCTCAACTTCAACTCTCCAGACTTTGAACTGGGAAAACACCTCTGACTTTTCTCTGGGCAGATAAATCCACACCTTTCTTGAGAAATCATCAATGAAAGTGATAAAATATCTTGCCACACCTCTAGCTAATATAGGAGCTGGTCCCCACACATCTGAGTGTACTAAATTCAGCACTTCTTCACTGCGCTTGATACTTTTGGCAAACTTTATCCTATGCTATTTACCAAAGATGCATAGCTCACAAAAATTTATGCCCTCCTTCTTCAGGGCTGGGATCATCCATCTTTCATTGAGTTCAGTGAGCCCTCGATCATTCATATGACCCATCCGATAGTGCCATAGCCAATATAAGAGCTACTCCTCCTGTGCCACTGCTAGCACCTCTATACTATTGTTTACTACTAAGCCTTCCATTCTATAAAGATTGTTGCTCAGTCTTCTACCTCTCATCACCATCAAAACTTTTTTTAAAATTTTCAGACATCCACTCCCAGTCTGGCTACTAAAAACATAATCCTACTACTCTAAGTAGCATAAAAAAATTAATTTTTTTTTAATTTTGGTACATGCTTGATATTTGATAATATATGAATGATTCTATCATACATCCTCATCCTAATTGAGCCAACTCAAGCTACTCTGCATGGATGATCATCTCCAAGGCTGACACTTGCTCCATCGATCTTTTAGTAGGTAAAAAATCACTCTCGATGAGAAGTATAGTGGTGCGAGCATGCTGAATCCAATATTTGCATAGCATCGTACTTTATGGACCCATCTGATATAACTAGCAGATCTTCTCCACTGCTCACCAAAGCTATATCATCACTCTTACTGGCCTTCCTTTTTTTGACCTCAAAAGAAAATAATCTCTCCTCAGATGTCCAGGCTGATGATATTTATAATATTTTAATGTCTTTCTCTAATCCTGAGACTTTAACCTACCTTTGGATTTCTCTGTTATCTTCTTTTTTGATCTTTCTTATCTTTCATTCATAACCAAGATCTCATACTTAGAATCTCTCTTGCAGATCTTTTTCCTCTGCTCATTTGATTTGAGCACACCAACAACTTCTTCATACTTTTGAAGAGAAATCCTGATTTCCCGGTCCAGGTTCGTTCAGATCTGATCAGAGCAAGAGATATATTTCAAAAACTTTTCTCTTGATCCCAATCAGATCTTGATATATTTCAAATCTAATTCTTATTATTTTAATAAAATAAAATTAAAAGATAAATTAAATCAAATTTAATTTACCTGATCTGGGTAATCCTATTACCCTGTTGATGATCCTGTTTGCAGCGGAAGGTTCTGGATCTTAGCCACGCAAGCGCCTGGCCTCTACCGGTATCCACTTGGGTTGGATCTGGAGATCCTCTTCTTCTCTATCACGCCTCCAAAAATTAGATCTGGATCTGATCTGGAGGATCTTCAAAACTCTTTTTGAAGATGAGCAGTCGTCCTTTGCAGCAGCGCAGCCTTCTTAGCTTTTGATCGCCTTTCTTTGATCTGATTCGCACCAACCAAGGTCCAAAACTCCTTTTGGACGTGGAGAGCAAGGGGAGAAGGTGGTTTGGCATGGAGAGGGAGGGGAGAGGCAGCCTTGGGGCATGGGAAAACTATGATCTCATCATATATTTTCATTCAATCTGAGTTGGGCGCAGGGTCTTATTTATAGACTAGCATGATCCAACTCCTCTTCTTCCCAACCAATCACAACCCTTTGTGAAATCAGATCTAAATCTGATTGGTGGGAATAGAGTCCCCTGGATTCCTCCTTAGAGGGTGCCTAAGACCAGTCAAAGTTGGTTCTTAGGAAGAACTCTAATTGGAATCCAAAAAGGAGATGGAGTCCTTGTCCAACAAGGACTCCTAGGCGCCTCCAACTTGGGCACACGCCTAGGGTGGCGTGCGCCCTTCTCCTTGCCAGGTTCTGGCAGGGGGACAGGCCCCCACCAGCTCTCCAATAGGTGCATGACATGTGGTCAAAAGTCAAAGTGTCAATGGTCAACATGTTTGACCAGTCAAAGGTAGACTTTTGACCAAAGTCAAAGAACAAGAAATGGCAGGTGACCAAAAATGGCAGGTAATGTCTTACAAAATAAGACAACCTTTTCTGACTTGGACAACCTCCAGTCAGACCATATGAAGGCCTCTGATTGAGCACAAACTCCTTTGGCTCAGACAGGACAACTTATTTATGATAGCAAAAGAAGAACGTTAGGTTCAATCGAGTGCTAGCACGATTTCCTTGAACCTAATTGAATCTCATTCAGATCAATTGAACTAGATCAGTTCAATTGATGATCACCAGATTCAAACCCTTATTTGTGTGACCCAGTTAGGTTCAGTTCTGTATGGTAATGGGATATGTCATGATCTCTATCATCGACATCATCGAAACTCCTTTCGATGGATCAGAACTCTTCTGATTCGAACAGCTAGAATGATCGATCATCTAAATCATTCTAATTGCTCCCAAAATCCACCAGTGACACCTAGCAGTATATGGTGGCAACCCATCAGAGCTGAATGCGAACCTCTTGGTGCAGCTACCTGTGTGATTAAGTTCTTCTATCTTGAGCCCCGATCAGATTAGGGTTAAGGTGAACTCGTCAAACCCTAGTCTCTGTCATATGATGTAATCATTCGATTCGAGTCCAATGTGAAAATCTAAATAGAAACTCTTTCTATTATTTCACTCTGCCATGGCCATGGGCTTCTGGACTTGATTCTCATGATTATCATAGGGCTGCTCCTCTACCACCGAGGTAGATAGATTCCATCTTGATGCAATCCAGTTCCTACAATGAACATGCTATAGCCAACATACACCTCAGGGTTCCATATGGCTAGGAGATCGAGTAATGGTGTAGTCAAACTATAACACCCTCAAGGTGAACTGCCGATGCACCTCAGGTCAAAGAACCAGACACACTACTGCAGCATCGAGTCAGTCATTGACGAGAAGGTAGACTTCCCTAATGACTACTCGAGGTGGTCACGCTCAGTGCCCTCGTTCTCTAACGAGTACCTGTACTCTCGCTCCGGTGTCTCCACACCATAGACTCAAGACTCATCTACTAAAGAGAAGCGATTGTACACCAACCTTCCGGATCAATCACCATCCTCGTGATGATCCTATGGTCGGGAGCATTTTATGAGTTAATAATGATTATTCATGTCTTAAATTTTCAACTCTTGAAAATATGAATTATCATTACCATTAACTCAAAGGATGTATCACAGACACTAAATACACATATGTGATAGAAAATAACCCATTTTATTGATTTTAGTCAAAATTATAATTTTGCCCCTAGAAGTGTATTACAAGTGTCAGCCAATTCTGGCTTCTAGGGCACATATATCTAACAATCTCCCACTTGTCCTAAAGCCAATTGGCTACAAGTCTAAGTCCCATCTTCTCAAGGTGGGCTTCGATCTTCTGCTGGCCCAACGGCTTTGTAAGTGGGTCTGCCACATTATCTGCGGAGTCGACTCTCTTGACCTGACCTCGACGTAACCCTTCTCGAGGTAATCGCTTCCGTTCTGCTATCCTTGGAACTCTTCCAGCTGACAGCACCACCATTGCACACAAACAGACTCCCAGATGTCGACTTTCGATCATCTATATCGGACATGAAATCCTGAGTCTGTGTATCCCTGGACTTGGAGTTCTCCATTACCAAAGACCAACATCATATCCTTAGTTCTTCTCAAGTACTTAAGGATACATTTCACAGAAGTCCAGTGTTCTTCACCTGGATTTGACTGATATCTGCTTGTGACACTCACAGCATGGGCTATATCAGGTCGTGTACATAGCATGGCATACATGAGGCTCCCTATTGCAGAAGCATAAGGGATCTTGCTCATGCGTTCTATTTCCTCAGGTGTGCTGGGGCACATCTTCTTGGAAAGATGAATACCATGTCTGAAGGGTATTAATCCCCTCTTAGAGTTTTCCATACTAAACCTCTTTAGTACTTTCCTCTATGTACATCTTCTGTGAAAGTCCTAGCATCCTATTCGGTCTATCCCTATAGACCTTAATTCCTAGAATAAAGGATGCTTCACCTAGGTCTTTCATGGAGAATTCCTTGGACAACCATAATTTGACTGTTGTCAATCATGGGAATATCATTCCCAATAAGGAGGATGTCATCCACGTACAATACGAGGAAGACAACAGCGCTCCCACTGACCCTTTTTGAAAACACATGGTTCCTCTTCATTTTTGATGAAACCAAACATTTTGATCACATCATTGAAACGAGTGTTCCAGCTCCGAGATGCTTGCTTAAGTCCATATATGGACCTTTGCAGCTTGCAAACCTTGTGATCAGTATCACTGGATGTGAAACCTAGCGGCTGTTCCATATAGATATCTTCCTCAAGATATCCATTTAAGAATGCCGTTTTCACGTCCATTTGCCATATTTCATAATCGAAATAGGCTGCAACGGCAAGCAATGTGCGGATGGATTTTAGCATAGCCACTGGGAGAAAAGGTATCCTGATAGTCAATGCCTTCGCGTTGACTATAACCTTTTGCCACTAGTCTAGCCTTGAATGTCTCCACATTTCCATCTGCACCAATCTTTCTCTTGAAGATCCATTTACACCCAATAGGTACTATACCTTCTGGTGGATCTACCAAGGTCCAGACTTGGTTTGAGTGCATCGAGTCAATTTCTGACTGCATTGCCTCTAGCCATTTCTCGGAGTCGATATCTGATATCGCCTCGTTGTAGGTTTTGGGATCATCACCATGAGCACCATTACCTACGAGGAACATTTTCCTCTACTTCCTCTGAAATAATACCTAAGTATCTTTCAGGGGGACGGGAAACTCTTTCCGATCTACGAGGTGGAGGAGGTAGTGTTCTTATTGGCTCAACCTGATTTGGTTCCAATTGGTCCTTAGCTCGTTGTACTTGTGAGACTTTCTCATCAAGCTTGATCTGCTTTCCAATGCCGCTATCTTGAATAAACTATTTTTCAAGAAAGATGGCATGTCGACTCACAATCACATTGTGGTCTTCTGGAATGTAGAAATAGTATCCTAATGACTCTTTAGGATATCCTATGAATCGAGCTCTGAAGGACCTAAACTCTAACTTGTCCGCTTGTTGTCTTTTGACATGAGCCGGACAACCCCAAATTCTGAGATGACTCAGACTTGGTTTCTTACCGTGCCATATCTCATACGGTGTGGTAGGAACGGTTTTAGAGGGAACCCTATTCAGTAGATAAATTGAAGTTAACAATGAGTGTCCCCAAAGAAAATCAGGGAGGTCTGTGAAGCTCATCATGGATCGAACCATATCCAATAGAGTCCGATTTCTCCATTCTGAAATCCCGTTGAGTTGAGGTGTTCCTGGTGGAGTCCATTGAGAGACTATGCCATTTTTCCTTGAGATAGTCTAGGAATTCCCGGCTAAGGTATTCACCTCCTCGATCTGATCGAAGAACCTTAATGGGTTTTTTAGTTTGTTTTTCTACTTCATGTCTGAATTCTTTGAACTTTTCAAAAGCTTCAGACTTGTGTCTCATAAGATACACATACCCATACCTAGACAGATCATCGGATAAAGGTAATGAAGTAGACAAAATTGCCTCTAGCCGGCACATCAAATGGGCCGCACACATCTCAGTATGTACTAGGGCAAGGAGATCTGTGGCCCTCTCCCCATGTCCAACAAAAGGGAGTTTGGTCATTTTGCCTTGAAGACAAGATTCACAAGTTGGATATGACTCGAAAGTCAATGGACTCAATAGCCCATTTTTCTCCAATTTGTTGATCCTATCTTCTGCTATATGACCTAATCTCAGGTGCCATAGATATCTATCGTTTGGACTATCCCTAGGTCATTTGGCATTCACGTTTTGCTCGATAGTTAGAACAGGTACATCAATATGTAGCTGATAAAGACCATTAATAAGGAAACCATTTGCAATTTTATTTCTTTCATAAAGAATGTTACAATGGTCCTTAAAGAAGGTAATCACATAGCCTTCTTGTGCTAAGCATGAAACAGAAATCAAATTCCTGCTAGCTGCAGGCACATAATAACAGTCTTTCAAAACTAAGTCTAAACCAGATGGTAATCGAAGAGGGTATGTTCCCACGGCTACTGCAGCAACTCTTGCTCCATTACCGATGCGTAGGATCATGTCTCCATCCCTCAGCCTCCTGCTATCCTCAAGACCCTGCATGGAAGTGCACAGATGAGCACTAGAACCAGAGTCAAGCACCCAACTGGATGCAGAAGAAACCGTAAGGTTAGACTCAATAACGAGCATACCTCCAGAAGGACCTTCCTTCTTGTTCTTCAGGGTGGCCAGGTAAGTAGGGCAGTTCCGCTTCCAATGGCCGTCGCTGTTGCAATGGAAACACTTTCCTTTGACATCGGCCTTTTTCTTCGGCTCTGCCTTCTTCTTCTTTGATCCTTCCACCTTTTGCTTTTTCACAGACTTCTTTTTCTTTCCATAAGACTTTCTTTTGGAAGAAGTCCGTTCCATAGCAAGAACTGAGCCTTTAGAACCTTTCATAGAAAGCTCAGCGGTAACCAGCATATTCATTAATTCGGCCAAGGAATTTTGAAGTTTATGCATGTGGTAATTCATGATGAATTGCCCATATGCATCAGTCAAGGATTGCAGAATAATATCATTCTGCAGGTCCAAGTCTAACTTCACACCGAGCTTCTCAAGCTCTTCCATGTCCTTGATCATTGTCAGACAGTGATCTTGGACTGACTGCCCATCACGCATCTTAGCCTTAAAAAGTCATTTTGTGACTTGATATTTGGCTGCGCGACTCTGTTCACCAAACATCTCCTGCAGGTGAGCCAACATTTGGCGAGCAGTCCCGATATCTTCATGTTGGCGCTGGAGCTCATCAGACATCGAGCCCAACATGTAATATCTGGCCTTATTATCTTCGTCAATCCATTTTTCCAGAGACGCTCTCTGTTCAACAGATGGACGGGCTGGTAATGTGGGAGGGTCCTGGTCTAAAACATGGGTTAACTTCTCAAAATCCAAAATAATTTTGTAGTTCCTGAGCCAATCTTTATAATTGGGTCCGGTCAGTCTATGTGTGTCCAGGATACGTGCCAATGGGTTGGACGCAGACATATTCCTATAGAGAGTCAAAGGTTCTAGTTAGATACTATAATTTTGACTTGACCAATTTGTTTAGGGATTTTATTTTTTAACAAATTAGCTCCATATGGCTAGGAGACCGAGTAATGGTGTAGTCAAACTATAACACCCTCAAGGTGAACTGCCGATGCACCTCAGGTTAAAAAACCAGACACACTACTGCAGCATCGAGTCAGTCATTGATGAGAAGGTAGACTCCCTAATGACTACTCGAAGTGGTCACGCTCAGTGCCCTCATTCTCTAACGAGTACCTGTACTCTCACTCCGGTGTCTCCACACCGTAGACTTCGACTCATCTACTAAAGAGAAGTGATTGTACACCAACCTTCCGGATCAATCACCATCCTCGTGATGATCCTATGGTCGGGAGCAATTTATGAGTTAAGAATGATTATTCATGTCTTAAATTTTCAACTCTTGAAAATATGAATTATCATTACCATTAATTCAAAGGATGTATCACAGACACTAAATACACATATGTGATAGAAAATAACCCATTTATTGCTTTTAGTTAAAATTACAATTTTGCCCCTAAAAGTGTATTACAAGTGTCGGCCAATTCTGGCTTCTTGGACACATATATCTAACAACTTTAAGATCTTCATCCCATAAAATAAAGTTGTTATGAGACCATCATATAAGCCTAAGAGAGAACAAAGCAACAGCAATGCTCGATCTTCATTGTCGATCTTTACATCCAAACTCATCACCTTAGAGCACACCTGATTGAATCTTTGGATATGTGCAACAAGATCTCTGCCTTCGGGCATCCTTAAACTATACAGCAGTTTCTTCAACCACAGCTTATTTGTCATATTCTTCTCCATGTATTTGTTCTCTAGTCTCGTCCAGTCCTTTTATCGTGGTATCTGTGCAAACCTAAGGTAGCACCTGATCGGCCAAACACATGCTAATTATGCTAAAAGTAATTTTTTCCAACTCCTCTCAATCCTCAGCATTGATCTTTTCTGGCCTTTCTCTTATCAAGATCTTGTAGATCCTCTGCTGAACCAATAAGTCCCTTAACCTTTGCTGCCATAAGATAAAGTTTTTCTTGCCATCGAACTTCCCAAAATCCATATTGAATCCACTTGATCCCATGACTTTAAGCAAGTCAAGAATAAAATCCAAATATCCTTCCACAATCATACTCTAACAAAACTATCCTTCAAAGAAGATCTAAATGTCCTAAATCCTCTTTTCAACCTTCTGTATCACCGTTCCTCTGTGTAATAAATCTTCACCTCAATCTAGAGATAACCACAAAGCAAATAAGAAGTTTTTAGGATAAAATCTGATGCAACAGATCCTAGATGTAGAAATCCAAGGTGTCTTCCTTCCATGCAACACCACTCTGATATCAATTATTGTGAAAATTAATTCCACACACGGACCGACATGATCGCTGGTGATCAACCAAGCAACAAGGAAGAACTCTTTAGAGATTACTGTGGAAGCACGAACAATAAATTCAAGGAATAGAGAAGAAGAGTAGTAGAGATTTCTAAGAGAAAAGAGCTTTATTTTAATGAATTCAGCATCATATACAATCTTAACCTATTTCTAGTATATATATTTTACAAAAGGGTCAAGCTCCAAGCTCATAGAAAAGCTTTTCAAATTTAAGACTGAGCCGGCTAACCCCGGCTCAATTTCAGATTGAGCCAATCCAGTTATGTACCATGCCAATAGCCCAAAATACTATTTTTTATCTAAGTTTTTCTTTGAGACATAGTCAATCCAATCCTAGACTGAGCTAACCCAATTTTTAACTTAGCCAACCCAGTCTCAGGGTAAGCTGGCTAAGTTTCTGAACTTTGCTATTTAGGTTGATTTCTCTTCTAACTTGCTCTCATCTTCCTATGACCTATCTTCTCATATTTTCAAGACTTAGGAGCACCACTTCTGAGCTCATAAGGATCTCATCCTGACATGAAAGAAGACCTTCGGCTATGTAAGATAGGAGGAAGAACATCTTTCAAGAACCACTTCATCAAAAGATGAAATGAAGAAAAATGGAGAAGTCAACGAACGTCAAATTGATACAAAATTAAAAGATAACCAAAGAAAGCATCGTTTCATTAAAGGATGAAGTACACAACAAAAGAAAGGTCTGCAAGACCATGTACAAAAAAAAGAGAAAAGAAAAAAAATGAGATAGATGAAATCCTAAGATGGACCGGACCCCTCCGATTTTAGGCTACCAGCTCTAGCTAGCACCGAAGCCTACTTCAAGCTAATGACTTCCTCCTTAAGTTCTTTTCTTTTCATCAAGTTCTCTATGAATAGCCTATTAGCCCCTCGAAAATTATCTTCAGACTCTCTCAGCCACTTTCTCAAGACCGCCGACTCAGCCTCTATGTCTTTAACAGCCTGTTGCTCGTAGGTTAGCTGAACTTTTAACTCACGAAGCTCAGCCTTGTCTTTTTCATATGCTATGGATGGATTCTCTAAATTACCTCTCAAAGAAAGAATTTCCTGAGAATCCCTACTTGAGTCTATCTAAACCCTATTCGACGATCGCTGACGAAGCTGGGCGATCTCGCCATCAGCCTTCTAGAGCTTGCATTGAAGATCGACAACCTGGCTGCATCAACCTCGCCTATAATCATTATACGAGTCTTCAGCCTCTTGTAACTGATTCTGCAACTTGGAGAATCTTTTCGACCAGTCCCAGCCATACTTGTCTAACTAGTGGACCATGCTAAACTTCATGTATTTTAATCCTTTCTTGTGCAGCCCTCAACTCGACTTCCAAAGAGCTGGCCTTAGCAGCCAAAGCCCAAACCTTCTCACTGTCGAGCCTTCGCACTTGCTCCAACTCTTCGGTTAGGTAACTCTTCCTATTGATAAAACTCATAAGTTCCTTCTTGTGCACCTTACGAAGATGGGTGGTCTTGACCATTAGTTCTGAGCAGTTCTTCCTTGATTGTTGAAGCTCATCTTCCATTTTCTTTAGCTTCTTCTTCAAATGATGAACCTCTTTTTCAAATTTCTAATTAACAACTTTTGAGGGATGCCCTGAGGTAGGGGATCAACCTTGATCGAAGATGGCAGGTCATAACTTTGATTGTCAAAAAAAATTTGAATAAAAGATGATGCAGATATAAAGAAAAAGGAACTACTTTCATTGTTCAAAAATGTTGAATGTACATTGAGAAGAAAGAAAATAAGAAAAATATAGCTATTTGAGGTCCTCAACCTCAGAGGGTACGACAGCAGATGAGGTTGGAGCATTCTCTATAGGCTTAGGCCCTTATGCAAGTTTTGGCACCTCGATAATAGGTTCGAAGGGTTTGGGGATGACTTCGGTAAGAGAGGGGTCAACTGCGGTAGTAGATGGTCCGACCTCTTCATTAGGAACCTCCTCGCTCAGGAAGCTAAAATTGAGCTCGAGAAATCTATGAGCCATCCTATCTTCACAGAGCTCAAAATCCTTAATGAACACTTGCTGGCCAAACTCAACATTCAAGTTTCTCATTTTAGAAGAAACCTTAAACTCTTCCATGGCCTGGACCTTCACCTCCAAGATCGACTCCACCACTTGATCCTTCAGTTCAGCGACTCTAATCTCAGCCTTTTTCCTCCTCTCTTCCTCCATAGCCAGAGCGGCCTTTAATTCGACAGAAGCAAGCTCCTCTTTCTAGAGTGCATTCCGGAGACCTCCAACTTCAACTGCTCTCTCTCTCATGAAGCGTTCGGCCTCAGCGGCTTTCTCCTCTTGAAGATGATTGACCTCAGCTTGGAGATCCTCCTAGATCTTTAGTGCTTCTGCCATCTGGCGGTGTGCCCTTTTTATATGAGCAAGTATTTGGTGACCTAACTGTAACAGATGAATAATGTAAAAAAAAGGGGCGGAAAGAGAAAAAAGAAAAATAATAAAGCAGTTACCTTGAGGAAAGTCCCAAGGAAATCCTAAATAAGCTACGTATGGTCAAGGTCGGCTATGTTGTCCACCACCTTAGGCATGGTAAACTTATCGATTAAGGCCTGGAAGATTTTTAGGTTGTTGAAGGGATCTTCTCTCGAATCGTCACTATCATCATTGGATTCACCAGGATGAGCCTTGCGGAATACCTTCATGATAATTGATTTCTTCTTTCTTCTTTTCCTCCTCTTTCTCTCTTTCAGCAGCAGGCTTGGGAGCCTAATCCCTAGCTAGGGGACTTGAGGATGTTGGGGGCAAGAAATCCCTCTTGACAGTGCCAACCTCTGCCACAGGAACAACCTCGGCACCTTCTACAACTTCGAAGGTGGAGACGATGGCAACGAGAGTCATGGAGCTTGGGACCTTGACCCTTATCTTCTTCGAGCTTTCGTCCAGTTCCTTTGCCTTTCTTTTATGGGCATAAAGCCCCTTGGTGAGCATCCCAGTGGCTTCGATGTCTATTTCTGTGACAAAGAAAGAACCATGATCAACAACATTTGCATATGAAATTCCATAAAAGTTTAAGAGGTAAAAAGTATACTGGCAGGGTCGAGAGGACTCAAACCCGTGTTGAACATGGTCTATTCTTTCAAGAGGTCAGAAAGAAGAAGGGTCCGGTATGTCTTAAGTTTATTGGAGGAATCAAGGTCGGTCCTATCTAAACTGGGAGCTCAATGGATTGACTCCCTAAAGAGGCCCCAAGGAGAAAGACCCAACATTAGAGTCAAGCAATATACAAAGAAAAACTTCTTCTTTCAGTTATGGATGGAAGAAGGAGCACCTTTCAGTAACACCTTCTTACCAAACTATGGAGAGAAGTACCACCAATCCTTTACAAAAGGATGGTGTTTGAAGGTGTAGAAATTCCTAAAAAAAGAAACAGTTGGACGGACTTTAGCTAAATGGCAAAGCAAGAGAAATCCAATTACAAACCTAAAGAAGTTCGGTACAATGAAAGCTAGGGAGATGTTCAAAAAGTAGAAAACTGCAACTATGAAAGACGAAAGGAAAAGTCTCAATCCAGCATGAAGGACTTCTAGATATAAATAAAATCAATCGGGTGGAGGAGAATAGGCTCGATCACTTGCCCTGGGGAGTTCTAGTTCGTACTCCCAAGGGACCCCATATTGAATCCTAATTAAGAAAAGGTCGTTCAGGATCAAGGTGCAAGAAATCATACCCGGCATAAAGGTCAAATGAGGCACAGCCCTATGTTTGGCCTCCTTACTGAAATTAGGGTCTTAGGAGGTCGAATTGGTCGGACTCCAAGAACCGATTGGTCAAGAGATTTTTGAAGATATTGGGATCAAACTAAATCTAGAAAAATCTCTAAAAAATCAAGAAAAACAAGGTGAAAGCCTTCTTCAAAGAAATAGAATGGTTAAGATGCAGAAAACATAGGAATGATCGAAAGAAGGATTGTGAAACTAACCTAAATTGATGGGGAGGCATAAGAAGATGGCCAGATCAATGAAAATCAGATGAGAAAGCACCTGGGAGCAAAAAAAATGGCGGAATGGGCTAGAGCTCTTGAGCGAGTGGGAGATAGAAATTGGAGGAGAAAAAAAGAAAACTTAGGTGAAGTGAGAAACTAGAAGAAGAAGGAGTGCTTAAATATCCAGCAGAATCCAAGGTGGTTATGATGGCACATTCTTCCCGGTCGATCCTCGATTGACAAGTGTCCCACTCATCCTAGCAGGTGGATGATGACTGACAGAATTTTAAATGCACCATAACTGGGGCAACATTTCAACAAGAATGTTGAAAAATTGTCTTCTCAAGTCATTTCATATTTAAGAACCTTCGGTGCTAGCATAATAAACAACAAGACTTTCTGCTCTCCAAGTACAAAACCCAGGCAAGAACTTTGGCAATTGTCTTTTTGTACTTCCTTCCTTCGAAATTCAAACTCAATAGTAGAGAGACTATTGTTAGGGTAAATCTGCTCCTGCCGAAGTTCAACTTGCCACTTCATCTCGAAATACCTCCCAGACTACTCCTTCAGCAGAACTCCTCTCGGACCACTCCTTCAATAGAACTCTTATCGAACTTCTCCTTCAGCAGAACCCCTCCTAGACTACTCCTTCAGTAGAACTCCTCCTAGACCACTTCTTCAACAGAACTCTTACCGAACTTCTCCTTTAGTAGAACCCCTCCCAGACTACTCCTTTAGTAGAACTCCTCTCGAACCACTCCTTCAACAGAACTTTTATCGAACTTCTCTTTTAGCAGAATGCCTTCCAGACTACTTCTTCAATAGAACTCCTTCTAGACTACTCCTTCAACAGAACTCTTACCAGACTTCTTCTTCGGTAGAACTCCTCTTGAACTTCTCTTTAAGTTGAATTCCTTCTAGATTCCATCAAGCCAGACTCCTCCAACCACATGCCTTTTGGACTCCTTCAACAACATTCCTTCCAAACTCCTCCAATCAAACTTCTTTTGGACTCCATCCAGTCATCTAGAGGGCCCCTCATAGTCGAGTTTACCTCTCTCACTGGAAGGACCTCGGCATTAATCCTTAATGCCAAAAACCAATCAATGAGTAGATGATCACGGAGATATCTGAACCACTTTTGAACTGCCAACCGGTGAAGTTCTTCACCACCCATGGCAATCCCATCCAAGCTCCAATCATTAAATTCAAACGGACTGGCATGTCACGATAACAGACATCACCCTCCATAACAAATTCCACATGGCTCCAAATGGCCCACTACTAGATAGTTACGGTTGTCACCATCAATTTGTTACAAGCACTATCTATAAAAAATATCCTCTAGATACATTTTCTCTCGAAGCTTTCTTCTCCTTTCCAATGCTCTACTACTTTTTTCCTAAGCACTCCATTTCTATTGATCAGAAGTGTTGATTTGATCGTCGGAGGATCCTACCGGAGCCACCACCCCCGACTTTGGATAGAACTTCTATTTTGCAAGTCTCCGACGACGACCTCAACTCCTCCAGCTCCAACTCTATTCCAGTGTCAACAAGATCTACACCAACACGATCGACTGGCTTTTAATTGAGAGCTACTTGAACTGAATGCATTCTTATCAAGTTAGTGGCATATCCCTTCCACCAGACTCACTTATCTAGCCATTTGGGTTGATCTAGTTCTGATTATAGGTAGCTAATAATTCGAGCTAACCCATGCTACTAGATTAGTCATAATTGTTATGACTAAGTTAAGTCAAGTTTAAAGAGACCAAAATTAAATTCCACTAAGAAAATATTAAGTCATAGATCTTCCACCATTGTAGATGTGCGGGCTCTTCCTAGGGTTGATTGTTTTCGGCTGGTTATAATTGTTCAATTACACCAAAAAGACACAACCATGTCTATTAGGCATTGGATGCTATGGGTTGGGCTCAATATTTTGGATATGGTGAGGGACCCAATCAGGAATCTAATCTATGCAAATAATGGGTTTGACTTAACTAGAGAGTGGAGCAATATTTTGGGCATAGTGAGCTTCTTGAATTAGAGACCAATTTTGGATGCACCATGATTAGAAAATCATTGGACAAGAATTGTCCATTCATCTTTTAACTCATCACCAATAACTATTAGATGAGGTAGTGAGCCAATCGGTGAGATCGCAGCACCCACTAGAAATCATGGAGATTTTTGTATCTCTATCAAGAAAGTATAGGGATCTGAGAAAATAATTAGAGCCTAGTTTATTTAAAAATAAATTTTTTAAATAAATTGGTTAAGTCTAATTACAAAATCTAACTAAAAATTTTGACTCTCTATAGAAAAATATCTACGTCCAACCCACTAGTCCGTATCCTAGACACCCACAGACTGATCGGATCTAATTATAAGGATTGACCCCAAAACTATAAAATTATTTTAGATTTCAAAAAGCTGACTCATGTATTGGACTAGAACCCCCCACCTTACTAGCCATCCATCCACTAAATAAAGAGCATCTCTGAAAAAGTGAATGCATGAAGATAATAAAACTAGGTACTACATGTTGGGCTCGATATCTGATGAGCTTCAGTGCCAATATGAGGACATCAAGACTACTCGCTAAATATTGGCTCACCTATAAGAATTATTTGGTGAGGAGAGTCACGCAGCCAAGTATCAAGTCACAAGAAGACTTTTTAAGGCTCAAATGTATGATGGACAGTTAGTCCAAGATCATTATCTGGCAATGATTAAGGACTTAGAAGAGCTTGAGAAGCTCGGAGTCAAGCTAGATAGGGACTTGTAAATTGATGTGATCTTGCAATCCTTGACTATGCATATGAGCAGTTCAACATGAACTTCCATATGCATAAGCTGCAACATACTTTAACTGAATTGATGAACATACTGGTTACTACTGAGCTTTTTTTGAAAGGTTCAAAGAGCTCAATGCTTGCTGTGGAGCAGACTTCCTCCAAAAAAATAATTTTGGAAAGAAGAAGAAGTCTGCAAAGAAGCAGAAGATAGATAGAGGGAATAAGAAGAAGGAAGAGTCGAAGAAGAAGATCGTCGATAAAAAAAAAATATTTTCATTATAATACAGATGGCCATTAGAAGCAAAACTATCCTTTATACCTGGCCAGCCTGAAGAATAAGAAGAAGGCAGGTCCTTCTGGAGGAATGCTCGTAATTGAATCCAATCTTAGGACTTTTTCTACATCTAGTTGGGTGCTTGACTCTAGTTCTAGTGCTCATTTATGCATTCTATATAGGAGCTTGAGAAGAGTAGGAGGCTAAGAGATGGTGAGATGATCCTACACATCAAAAATGGAGCAAGAGTTGCTACTGTGATCATGGAAATCTACCCTCTTCGACTACCGTCAGAATTAGATTTAGTTCTTAGAGATTATTTTTATGTACCTACAATAAATAAGAATTTGATTTCTATTTCTTGTTTAGCATAGAAAGGCTATGTAATTAGTTTTCTTAAGGACCATTATAATATTCTTTTTGAAAAAAATAAAATTACAAGTAGTTTTCTTATAAATGGTCTCTACTAGTTATATATTGATGTTTCTATTTTCAATATCGAGCAAAACGTGAATGCCATAGGATCAAAGTGACCTAGGGATAGTCTAAATGATAGGTATCTATGGCACCTTAGGCTAGGTCATATAGCAAAAGATAGGGTTAACAAACTAAAAAAATCCAGGCTATTGAGTTCGTTGACTTCTGAGTCATATCCGATTTATCAATCATACCTTCATGGTAAAATGACCAAGCTCTCTTTTTTAGGACATCGCGAAAGGGCCCCAGACCTACTTGTCCTAGTACATACAGATGTGTGCGGCCCATTTGATGTGCCAACCAGAGGCAATTATATCTATTTTACCAACTTTATCGATGATTTATCTCGATACAAGTATGTCTATTTGATAAGACACAAGTCTGAAGCTTTTGAAAAATTCAAAAAATTCAAACTCGAAGTAAAAAAACTAATCAAAAAGTCTATTAAGGTTCTTCGATCAGATTAAGAAAGTGAATGCCTTAGTTGAAAATTTTTAGACTATCTTAAGAAAAATAGCATTGTCTCTCAATGGACTCTACCTAGAACATCTCAACTCAGTGGGATTTTAGAATGGAGAAATCAGACCCTATTAGATATGGTCTGATCCATGATAAATTTCATGAACCTTCTTAATTTCTTTTGGAGACATAGTCTAATGACCGTAATATATTTACTGAATAGGGTTTCCTCTAAAACTATTCCTACCATACCGTATGAGATATGACATGGTAAGAAACTAAGTCTGAGTCACCTCAAAATTAGGTGTTGTTCGACCCATGTCAAGAGACAGCAGGCGGACAAGTTAGTGTCTAGGTTCTTTAGAGCTTGATTTATTGGATATCCTTAAGAGTTGTTAGGATATTATTTCTATCTTTCGAAACACCATAATATGATTATAAGTCAACATGCTATTTCTCTTAAAAAATAATTTATTCAAGATGGTAGCATTGGAAGATAGATCAGGCTTGAGGAGAAGGTCTTCGAATAGCAACGAGCTATAGAACCTATGAAATCTAATCAAATTAAGCCAGTCTAAACACAACTTCCTTTACCTCATAGGTCGAATAAGATTTTCCATCCTTCTGAAAGCTACTTAGGTACTATTTTAAAGGATCTTAAGAAAATATTTCTCATAAAAAATGGGGTTCATGATGATGATCCCAAAATCTATGACTAATTGATATCAGATATCGACTCCAAAAAATAGTTAGAGGCAATGAAATCAGAGATTGACTCGATGCACTCGAACCAAGTTTGGACCTTGGTAGATCCATCTGAAGGTATAGTACCTATTTGCTGTAAATAGATCTTCATGAGAAAGATAGGTGTCGATGAAAATGTAGAGACATTCAAAGCTAGGCTTGCGGTGAAAGGATATTGTAAGTGCGAAGGCATTGACTATCAGGATACCATTTCGCTAGTAGCCATGCTAAAATCCAACCACATATTGTTTGTTGTTGCAGCCTATTTCAATTATGAAATATGGTAGATGGACGTGAAAATGGCATTCTTAAATGGATACCTTAAGAAAGATATCTATATGAAATAGCCACTTGATTTCATATCCAGTGATACTGATCATAAGGTCTGCAAGCTGTAAAGGTCAATATATGGACTTAAGTAAGCATCTTGTAGTGAAGGAAAAAATCCTATTTTTCGGATCAGGTTCATTCAAATCTGATTTGACCAAGAGAAATATTTAAAAAAAAATTTTCTTAGATCTAAATCAAATATGATATTTTTAGATCTAATTTGATGGATCTAATAAAATAAATTAAATTAAATTAAATCAGATTTAATTTATACCTTGTTCTTGGGTAATCTTATTATCCTATGATGATCCTGCTGATAGCTTGAGGTTCTAGATGTAGCCATGCAATCGCCTAGCCTCTATCGGTATCCACTTAGATAGGATTTGAATATCTCCTCCTTCTCAATCTTTTCTCCAAAGATCAAATCTGAATCTGATCTTGAAGGTCTTCAAAACAACTTTTGAAGATCTAATGTCGTCTCATGCAGTAGTGCTGCCTTCTTCCTTTCTTATCATCTTTCTCTTGTCTGGATCACACCAAACTGAAGTCCAAAGCCCCTTGGGCATGGACAAGAGAGAGAGGATCAGAAGTAGGCATGGAGGAGAGAGGAAGATGGCTATGTGGTGTGGGCAAGGGGAGAACCTCTCTAAACCTAGGCGCAGTTTATATAGACCCTGCTGCATCATGCAGTGCCACATCATCCCGACCAATCATGTATCTCCGTGGAATCAAATCTAAATCTGATTGGTGCGATGACATCACTTGATCTAATTAGATGAGAGCCCCTCTCAAACATCCTTAGGTGGCACCAAGACTGATCAAAGTAGAGTCTTTGGCGCCACTAAGTTTGATGGCATGAAGCAACCTGGAGTCCCATCTGTATGGGACTCCAAGCATTATTATCCTTGGGCGCATGCCTCCCTAGGTGTGCACACCCTCCTTTTCTCTTTCTAGTAGGAGGATAAACCCCCATCTACTCTCCTATGGGTGAATGACACATGGGCAGATGTCCAAGTGTCAAAGGTTAACGTTTGACCAAAGTCAAAAGATAAGAATTAGCAGGTGATGGAAAATGGTAGGTGTTGTCTCAAATTTATCTCATAAATTAAGACAATCCTTTTCTCACCTAGGCAAGCTCTAGTCAAACCAAGTAAAGGTACCTGAGTTAGCCCAAATACATTTGGCTCAGTCGAGACAACATTTGATGATTGTTGAAGGAGAACATTAGGCTCAATCATGTGCTAGGATGATTTTCTTGAACCTAATTGAATCTAATTCAAATCAATTGAACTGGGTTAGTCCAATTGATGAAATTCAGATCTAGACCCTTGTTTGTATGATTCAGTTAGGATCAATTCTATATGGTAATGAGATATGTCACAATCTCTATCATCGACATCATCGAAACACCTTCCGATGGATCAAAACTTTTCTAATTCAGACAACTAGAATAATCGATCATCCAAATCATTCTAATTGCTCCCAAAATCCATCAGTAACACCTAGCAATATATGGTGGCAATCCATCAGAACTAAAAATAAACCTCTCGGTGTAGTTATCTATGTGATTAAGTTCTTCTATCTTGAGCCCCGATTGGATTAGGGTTAAGATGAACTCGTCAAACCCTAATTTCTATCATATAAATTAATCATTCGATTCGAATCCAATATGAAAACCATAATAGAAAATCTTTCTATTATTTCACTCTACCATGTCCATGGGCTTATGGATTTGATTCTCATGATCATGATAGGGCTGCTCCTCATCTATCGAGGTAGATAGATTCCCTCTTGGTGCAATCCAATTCCTACAATGAGCATGCTATAGCCAACATACACCTCAGGGTTTCGAATGGCTAGGCGATCGAGTCATGGTGTCGTCAAACTAAAACATTCTCAAGCTGAACTATCGATGCACCTTAAGTCAAAGAACCAGACACACCACTACAGCTTCAAGCTAGTCATCGATGAGAAGGTAGACTTCCTAATGACTGCTCGAGATGGTTATGCTCAGTGCCCTCGTTCTCTAATAATTATCTATACTCTCACTTCAGTGTCTCTACATCGTAGACTCAAGACTCATCTACTATAAAGAAGCGATTGTTCACCAATCTTTCAGATCAATCACCATCCTCATGATGATCCTATGGTCAGGAGCATTTTATGAGTTAATAATGAAAATTCATGTCTTGAATTTTCAACTCTTAAAAATAAGAATTATCATTACCATTAACTCAAGAGATGTATCACAGACACTAAATACACATTATGATAGAAAATAATTCATTTTATTATTTATAGTTAAAATTATAATTTTATCCTTAGAAGTGTATAGCAAATGTCAGTCAATTCTGGCTTCTAGGGCATACATATCTAACAAACTCCCACTTGACCTAAAGTCAATTGGCTATAATTCTAAGTCCCATATTCTCAAGGTGGGCTTCGATCTTCTACTGGCCTAATGGCTTTGTAAGTGGGTCCGCTACTTTGTCTACTGAGTTGACTCTCTTGATCTTGACATAACCTTTCTCAAGATAATCACGAATGAGGTGGTATCACCGCTCGATGTGCTTGGATTTTTGGTGAGACATCGACTCCTTAGCAAGGGCTATGGTGCCATTATTATCGCAGCATAGAGGAATGGCATCTGATGGCATCACTTTGATCTCTATGGTAAATTTCTTGTACCAAAATACCTCCTTCGCAACTTCTAACGTAGCAATGTACTCTGATTCCATGGTGGAATCTGCTATCATTGTCTGCTTGGACTCTTCCAACTGACAGCACCACCATTACACACAAATAGACTTCTTGATGTCGACTTTAGATCATCTATATCGGATATAAAATTTGAGTCTGTATACTCCTGGACTTGGAGTTTTTCATTACCAAAAACCAATAACATATCCTTAGTTCTTCTTAAGTATAGTACGAGAAAGACAATAGTGCTCCCACTAATTTTTTTAAAGACACATGGTTCTTCCTCGTTCTTGATGAAACTAAATAATTTGATCACATTATTAAAATGAGTATTCTAGCTCCGAAATGCTTGCTTAAGTCCATATATGGACCTTTGCAGCTTGCATACTTTATGATCAGCATCATTGGATGTGAAACCTAGCGGCTGTTCCATATAGATATCTTCCTCAAAGTATCCATTTAAGAATGCCATTTTCACATCCATTTGCCATATTTCATAATCAAAATAGGCTGGAATAGCAAGCAATGTGTGGATGGATTTTAGCATAGCTACTGACGAAAAGGTATCCTGATAGTCAATGCCTTCGTGTTGACTATATCCTTTTGCCACTAATCTAACTTTGAATATCTCTACATTTTCATCTGCACCAATCTTTCTCTTGTAGATCCATTTACACCCAATATGTACTATACCTTCTAGTGGATCTACCAAGGTCCAGACTTGATTTGAGTGCATCGAGTCAATTTCTAACTTTATTACCTCTAACCATTTCTCGGAGTCGATATCTGATATCGCCTCATTGTAGATTTTGGGATCATCACCATGAACCCCATTACCTACGAGGAACATTTTCTCTACTTTGAAATAGTACCTAAGTACCTCTCAGGGGGATGGAAAATTCTTTTTGATCTACGAGGTGGAGGAGGTAGTGATTGTATTGGCTCAACCTGATTTGGTTCCATTTGGTCCTTAGCTCGTTGCTCTTGTGAGACTTTCTCATCGAGCTTGATCTACTTTCCAATGCCGCCTATCTTGAATAAACTATTTTTCAAGAAAGATGGCATGTCGACTCACAATCACATTGTGATCTTCTAGAATATAGAAATAATATCCTAATGACTCTTTAGGATATCCTATAAATCGAGCTCTAAAGGACCTAAAGTCTAACTTATCTGCTTGTTGTCTTTTGACATGAGTCGAACAATCCTAAATTTTGAGATGAGTCAGACTTGGTTTCTTACCATGCCATATCTCATACAGTATGGTAGGAATGGTTTTAGAAGGAATCCTATTCAATAAGTATATTGCAGTTAACAGACTATATTCCTAAAGAAAATCAGGAATGTCTATGAAGCTCATCATGGATCGGACCATATCTAATAGGGTCCGATTTCTCTGTTCTAAAATTTCATTGAGTTAAGGTGTTCCAGGTGGAGTCCATTGAGAGATTATGCCATTAAGCTTGAGATAGTCAAAAAAAATTTGACTAAGGTATTCACCTCCTCAATCTAATCAAAGAACTTTAATGGATTTTTCAGTTTGCTTTTCTACTTCATGTCTGAATTTTTTGAACTTTTTAAAAGCTTCAGACTTGTGTCTCATAAGATACACATACCCATACCAAGATAAATCATCGATAAAAATTATAAAGTAGATAAAGTTGTCTCTAGCTGGCATATCAAATGGGCCACACACATCAGTATGTACTAAGACAAGAAGATCCGTGGCCCTTTTCTCATGTCCTACAAAAGGAAGCTTAGTCATTTTGCCATGAAGATAAGATTCATAAATTGGATATGACTCAAAAGTCAACGGACTCAATAGCCCGATTTTTTTCAATTTGTTAACCCTATCTTCTGCTATACGACCTAGTCATAGGTGCCATAGATGCCTATCATTTGGACTATCCCTAGGTCATTTTGTTCTTATGGCATTCACATTTTGCTCGAAATTAAAAATAGATACATCAATATGTAACTGGTAAAGACCGTTAATAAGAAAACCACTTGTAATTTTATTTCTTTCATAAATAATGTTAAAATGGTCCTTAAGAAAACTAATTACATAGCCTTCTAGTGCTAAGCATGAAACAGAAATCAAATTTCTGCTTGCTGCAGGCACATAATAACAGTCCTTTAATACTAAGTCTAAACCAAATAGTAGTTGAAGAGGGTATGTTTCCATGGCCATAGCAGCAATCCTTGCTCCATTTCCAACACATAGGATCATCTCACCATTCCTCAGCCTCCTGCTATCCTCAAGACCCTACATGGAAGTGCACAAATGAACACAAGAACCAGAGTCAAGCACCCAACTAGATGTAGAAGAAATTATAAGGTTAGACTTAATAATGAGCATACCTCCAAAAGGACCTGCCTCCTTCTTATTCTTCAGGGTGGCCAGGTAAGTAGACAATTTCGCTTCCAGTGGCCATCATTGTTGTAATGGAAACACTTTTCTTTGTCAACGGCCTTCTTCTTCAGCTCTACCTTCTTTTTCTTTCCTCCTTCCACCTTCTATTTTTTCATAGATTTTTTCTTCTTTCTAAAAGACTTTCTCTTGAAAAAAGTTCATTCCATAGCAAGCACTAAGCCGTTAGAATGTTTCATTGAAAGCTTAGCAGTAACCAGCATGTTCATGAGCTCGGCTAGGGAATTTTGAAGTTTATGCATATGATAATTCATGATGAACTTCCCATATGCATCAGTCAAAGATTGCAAAATTATATCATTCTACAGATCTAGGTCCAACTTCACTTCGAGCTTCTCAAACTCTTCCAAATCCTTGATCATCATCAGACAATGATATTGGACTGACTGCCCATCACGCATTTTAACCTTGAACAGTCGTTTAGTGACTTGATACTTGGCTGTGCGACCCTATTCACCAAACATTTCTTGTAGGTGAGCCAATATTTGGTGGGCAGTCCTGATATCTTCATGTTGGTGCTAAAGCTCATCAGACATTGAGCCCAACATATAGTATCTAGCCTTGTTATCTTCGTCCATCCACTTGTCAAGAGACATTCTCTATTCAGTGGATGGACGAGCTGGATAAGGTGGGAGGGGTCCTTGGTCCAATACATGAGTTAACTTCTCAAAATCCAAAATGATTTTGAAAGTTTCTGAGCCAATCCTTGTAATTTGGTTCGATCAGTCTATGGTGTGTCCAGGATACGTGCTAGTGGGTTGGACGCAGATATTTTTTCTGTAGAGAGTCAAAGATTCTAGTTAGATATTGTAATTAAGACTTGACCAATTTATTTAAAAATTTTATTTTTAAATAAATTAGCTCTCACTATTTTCTTGGATCCCTACACTCCCTCTGTAGAGATGCAAAAATCTCCATGATTAATGATTTCTAGTGGGTGGTGCGGTCCTCACCAACTGACTCATCACCTCACCTAACAGTTATTGGTGATGGGTTAGCCAATGAGTGAACAACTCTTGTTCAATGATTCTCTAATCATGGTGCACCCAAACTTGGATCTCTAATTCATGAATCTCACCGTATGCCCAGAATATTGATCCACTCCTTAGTTAAGTCAGACCCACCATTTGCATAGACTGGATTCCTAATTGAGTCTCTCACCGTATCCAAAATATTGAGCCCAACTCCATCCTCCAGCCCATAGCATCCAATGCCTAATAGACATGGTTGCATCTTTTCGGTGCAACTGAGCCACTGTATCCAGCCGAGAACAATCAACCCCGGGAAGGGCCCGCACATCTACAATGGTGGAAGACCTCAGACTTAATCTTTTCTTAGGAGAATTGATTCAGGTCTCATTAAACTAGACTTGTCATAGTCATAACAATTATGACTAACCTAGTGGCATGGGTTAGCTCGGATTATTGACCACCTCAGATCAGGAACTGAGTCAACAGATATGGCCAGGTAAGTGAGATCGGTGGAAGGAATATGCCATTAACTCGTACAAGAACGCATTCAGGTCGAGTAGCTTCCAATTAAAAATCAGTCGGATCGTATGTGCCAAACTTACCTTAGACACCAAATTATTGAGCCAGAACCAATTGGGTTAGCCTACAATCCAGACTCTAACCTCTGAGCCTAATTAGGTCTTGCTTGATCGATGACTCATGTGATTCAATCTTGACCCAGACTTAATCCTATTAGGCTGGTCAATTTAAGCATTGTTGATCCCATCTAACCAACTCTTGATTCGGATTTGATCAACCGCTTAGACCTAATTGAGCTACCCAAGCCTAAACCCAAGTTTTATGAATATGTCTTAGATCTGAAAATTCTCAATTTTTAGACCTTAATTACATATTTTCCATAATCTTAATTTCTTAATTAAGTTTAGGGTTCATAAACAAAATATGCACAATAAAATCCTAGGTTTCAGGATCTAGGATTTTGCAGAAAGTAAGTTTTTGGATTTCTGATTAAGGACGAACGCGCAGCATCCCTACACATCATAAGAACACCCCATCGAATAGGAGGAAGAGGGCCATTTAAATCCTATCTTTGTTCTTATGACCCGACGGCCAAGAGGAACATGCCTTAATCAGGAACATGAAAACTACAAAATTAGTTTTAGATCATATATCATATATCTCATATACAAATTAGATCTAACTTTAAACATATTTTGCATACATCTCATGTATCGATATCATGCATATTTTTAGATCTAAATTATCTCATAATAATCTAAAAAATTAGATTTAAATTGATCATATCAAAATAAATTCTAATTCTAGATAATTATGTAGAACTATTCTACAACTAGTCTAAGACATGCATTCAATCATATCTCATATGAACCAAAAATTAAATAATTTTTTTTTATTTTTTACATCTTATTATAATATTTATAATATTAAAAAATAATAAATAAATAGATATAAAAATTATAATTTAATTAAATTAAATTATGATCATGCAAGACTATACATAGAATAATCCAATTCTACAACTAGTAATGCATTTTATACAACTTAGATCTAAATTATTTAATTTTTAATTTTTTAATTTTAGATCTAATCACATCTCATGTGACATCTAAAATCACCTAATAATTAGAATAAAATTAAATTAAAATTAGATCTAAAATAATTTATGGGAACCTAGCTCTGATACCAATTGAAGGAAAAAATCTTGTTTCCTAGGTCAAGTTCATTCAAATATGATTTGACCAAAAGAAATATTTTTTAAAAAAAATTTTTAGATCTAAATTAGATTTAATTTGATAGATCTAATAAAATAAAATAAATTAAATTAAATTAGATTTAATTTATATCTTATTCTTGGGTAATCTTATTATCCTATGATTATCCTGCTGATAGCTTGAGGTTCTGGATGTAGCCATGCAATCGCCTGGCCTCTATCGATATCCACTCAGGCAGGATTTAGATATCTCCTACTTCTCATTCCTTTCTCCAAAGATTAGATCTAAATCTGATCTTGAAGATCTTCAAAATAACTTTTGAAGATCCGATGTCATCTCTTGCAGCAGTGTTGCCTTCTTCCTCTCTTGTCACCTTTCTTTTGCCTGGATCGCACCAAACTGAAGCCCAAAGCCCCTTGGGAGCGGAGAGGAGAGAGAGGATCAGAAGTAGGCATAGAGGAGAGAGGGAGATGGCTATGTGGCATGGGCAAGGGGAGAATCTCTCTAAACCTAGGCACAGATAGGGTTTATATAGACCCTACTGCACCATGCAATGCTACATCATCCCGGCCAATCATGTCTCTTCATGCAATTAGATCTAAATCTGATTGGTGAAATGACATCACCTAGTCCAATTAGATGAGAGGCCCTCTCAAACATCCTTAGGTGGCATCAAGACTGGTCAAAGTAGAGTCTTTGGCGCCATCTAGTTTGATGGCATGAAGCAACCTAGAGTCCCATCTGTATGAGACTCCAGGCATCATTATCCTTGGGTGCATGCCTCCCTAGGCATGCATCCCCTCCTTTCATCTTTCTAGTAGGGGGATAAATTTCTATCTGCTCTCCTATGGGTGCATGACATACGGACAGATGTCCAAGTGTCAAAGGTCAACGTTTGACCAAAGTCAAAAAATAAGAATTAGCAGGTGATGAAAAATGGTAGGTGTTGTCTCAAATTTATCTCATAAATTAAGATAAACCTTTTCTAATCTAGACAAGCTCTAGTTAGACTAATTAAAGATACCTGAGTTACCCCAAACACATTTGGCTCAGTCGAGATAATATTTGATGATTGTTGAAGGAGAACATTAGGCTCAATCGTATGCTAGCATGATTTTCTTGAACCTAATTGAATCTAATTCAAATCAATTGAACTGAGTTAGTCCAATTGATGATATCCAGATCTAAACCTTTGTTTGTGTGACTCAGTTAGATTCAGTTCTGTATGATAATGAGATATGTCATAATCTCTATCATCGACATCATCGAAACACCTTCCGATGGATCAAAACTTTTTTGATTTAGACAACTAGAATGATCGATCATCTAAATCATTCTAATTACTTCCAAAATCCACCAGTGACACCTAGAAGTATATGGTGGCTATCCATCAGAACTGAAAATGAACCTCTCGGTGCAGTTACTTATGTGATTAAGTTCTTCTATCTTGAGCCCCGATCGGATTAGAGTTAAGGTGAACTCGTCAAACCCTAATTTTCGTCATATGAATTAATCATTCGATTCAAATCCAATGTGAAAATCATAATAGAAACTCTTTCTATTATTTCACTCTGCCATGGCCATGGGCTTATGGATTTGATTCTCGTGATCATCATTGGGCTGCTCCTCATCTATCGAGGTAGATAGATTTTCTCTTGGTGCAATCTAATTTCTATAATGAACATGCTATAGCCAACATATACTTTAGAGTTCTGGATGGCTAGGAGATCGAGTCATGGTCTACTCAAACTATAACATCCTCAAGGTGAACTATCGATGCACCTCAGATCATAGAATCAGACACACCACTGTAGCTTCGAGCTAGTCATCGATGAGAAGGTAGACTTCCTAATGACTGCTCAAGGTGATCATGCTCAATACCCTCATTCTCTAATGAGTATCTGTACTCTCACTCCGATGTCTCTACACCATAGACTCAAGACTCATCTACTATAAAGAAGCAATTGTATATCAACCTTCCGGATCAATCACAATCCTTATGATGATCCTACGGTCAGGAGTATTTTATGAGTTAATAATGAAAATCCATGTCTTAAATTTTTAACTCTCAAAAATAAGAATTATCATTGCCATTAACTCAAGAGATGTATCAGAGACACTAAATACACATTATGATAGAAAATAATCTATTTTATTATTTATAGTCAAAATTATAATTTTGCTCTTAGAATTGTATGACAAGTGTCAGCCAATTCTAGCTTCTAGGGCACACATATCTAACATGGAGCTGGAATTCCTGTTTCAATAATATAATCAAATCATTTAGTTTCATCAAGACTAAGGATGAGCCATGTGTGTTCAAAAAAGTCAGTGGGAGTGCTATTGTCTTTCTCATACTGTAGATGGATGGCATCCTCCTAATTAGGAATGATATTCTTGACCACAGTCAAAATATGGTTATCTAAAGAGTTCTTTATGAAAGATCTAGGAGAAGCATGCTTTATATTAAAAATTAAGATCTATAGAGATAGACCGAATAGGATGCTAGGACTTCCATAAAAGATGTACATAGAGGAGATGCTAAAGAGATTTATAATGAAAAAACTCCAAAAGAGGTCTAGTATCCTTTAGACATGGCATTCATCTCTCTAAGAAGATGTGCCCTAGCCCCCCTAAGGAAATTGAATGCATGAGCAAGATCCCTTATGCTTCGGCAATAGGGAGTCTCATGTATGCTATGCTATATACATGACCTAATATAGCCCATGTTGTGAGTGTCACGAGCAGATATCAGTCGAATCCATGTGAAGAGTACTGGACTTTTATGAAGTGTATCCTTAAGTACTTGAGAAGGATTAAGGATATATTTCTAGTCTTTGGTAATGGAGAACTCCAGATCCAGGGGTATATAGACTCAGACTCTATGTCCGATATAGATGATCGAAAGTCAAAATCTAAAAGTCTGTTTGTATGCAATGATGGTGCTGTTAGCTAGAAGGGTTCCAAGCAGACGGTGATAATAGACTCTACTATGGAGGCAGAATACATTACTACATCAGAAGCTATGAAGGAGGCATTCTGATATAAGAAGTTTACCACAGAGCTCAGAGAAATGCCATCGGATGTCGTTCCTCTGCACTGCGATAATAATGATGCCATAGCCCTAGCTAAGGAGCCAAGGTCTCACTAAAAATTCAAGCACATCGAGCAGTGATTTCACCTCATCCGTGATTACCTCGAGAAGGAATACGTCAAAGTTAAGAGAGTCGATATCGCAAACAATGCGGTTGACCCATTAACAAAGCCATTAAGCTAGCAGAAGATTGAAGCCCACTTAGAGAAGATGAGACTAAGATTTATAGCCAATTGGCTTTAGGTCAAGTGGAAGTTTATTAGATGTATGCCTTAGAAGCCAGATTGGCTGACACATTGTAATACACTTATAAGGATAATTTTATAATTTTGACTATAAATTAATAAAAAGATTATTTTCTATCATAGTGTGTATTTAAAGTTTTTGTGATACATCCTTTGAGTTAATGGCAATGATAATTTATATTTTCAAGAGTTGAAAATTTAAGATATGAATTTTCATAATTAACTCATAAACTATTTTCGATCGTAGGATCATCACGAAGATGGTGATCAATCCAGAAGATTGTTGTAGATCACTTTCTTAGGATAGATGTATCTTGAATCTATGGTGTGAAGATACCAAAGTGAGAGTATAGATACTCGTTAGAGAACGAGGGCACTGAGTATGATCATCTCGAGCAGTCATAAGGAAGTCTACCTTCTCATCGATGATTGGCTCGATGCTGTAGTAGGTGTGTCTGGTTCTTTGATCTGAGGTGCATTGACAATTCACCTTGAAGGTGTTATAGTTTCACTATACCATAACTCGATCTCCTAGCCATTCAGAATCTTGAAGTGTATGTTGGCTATAGCATCTTCAATATAGAAATTGGATTACACCATTAAGGGATCTATCTACCTCGGTAGATGAGTAGTCCTATGATAATCATGAGATTGAGTCCTTAAGCCCATGGCCATGGTAAAGTGAAGATCATAAAAAAAGTTTCGATTAGAGTTTCACATTAGACTCGAATCGAATGATTAATTCATATGACGGACATTGGATTTGATGAGTTCACCTTAACCCTAATCCTGTCGGAGCTCAAGATAGAAGAATCCAATCATACAGGTAACTGCACTGAGTGGTTTGCTTTCAGTTCTAATGGATTGCCATCATATACTGCTAGGTGTCACTGGTGAATTTTGAAAGCAATTAAAATGATTTTATGATCAATCATTCTAATTATATAAATCAGAAAAGTTCTGATCCATCGAAAGGTGTTTCGATGATGTCGATGATAGAGATCGCAACATATCTCATTACCATATGGAATTGAATCTAACTGGATCATACAAACAAGAATTTGGGTCTGGATGTCATCAATTGAGCTAATTCAGTTTGATTGATTTGGATTAGATCCAATCAGGTTCAAGATAATTGTGCTAGCACATGATTGAGCCTAACTTTCTACTTCTATAGTCCTTTTGGTTCATCTCGACTAAGCCAAAGTGGTTTGGGCTCATCTAGAAACCATGTATGGGTTTGTCCTTAACTAAATGAAACTTGTCTTGGTTAGAAAAGGATTATCTTAATTCATCAGATGAATATAAGACAACACCTACTAATTTCTTTCACCACCTACCAATTCTTGTCACTATCAGGACATCGGGTCAACAGTTGACCCATATGTAGGAATTAAAGTAGTTGGGCATGCGCCCCCCCTAGAGATCTTCTTGGGGCACTCGCCCCTTTGATCTTCATGCACAAATGTGTGTGCATGCCCCTAGTTGGCGTGCACTAACAGAAAAAAGAGAAGGAGCCCATATAGATGGGACTCCAAGGTTGCTTGATGAGAATGGAGTCTTGGGTGCCAAGACTTCATCCTTATCCATGTTTGGCGACATACATGGAAGTTTTTAAAGGGCTCTCATCTAATTGGATCAAATGTGTTGGCCCCACCAATTAGATTTAGATCTGATCAATCCAAATAATTTGATTGGTTGGACCTGTGTGTCAATGCATGGTGCAGCAAGGTCTATTTAAACCCTTGCTGTGCCTAGGGTTATTTTTGATCCCCATCTCCAAGCCATAAGGTGCTGCCGCCCTTGAAAGAATCAGATCTAGGATTTCAGGGATAGATCTTGAAACTTTTTCAAGATCTGGTAGCAGAAGATTGAAATAAATCAAAATTTATTCTTACAATTAGAGAATACCCTAGATCTAATATTCTATTACATGATTATGGCATGAGATTAAATCAAAAATCAAAAACATATGATAGAGAAAAAGATGTTGATCACATCAACATAGATCTACATTAGATCTATTGTATATATGTAAGATAGGATCAAATCCATATTACCTGTGCAAGTTAGATGTTCTAACTTGCTGATTCAGGTAGAAGGATGAAGCTCCAACCTGCACATGCATCCGACCTCTAAGAGATGTCCATACGAGTCCATGAAAGAAGTTTGATGCAAGAAATCAGCATAGTATGCTAGTACTATGATGATCCTTCTTTGATAGTCGATTCGGTGCTTCCTTCTTCTAGATTTGGACTCTCTAAAGATCAGAAGAAAGAGGAAAGAATTCAAATATGAGACACTCAAAAATCTCAAAAGTGGAGGAAAAAAGGATGAATAGAAGAAACTCTAGAAGAAAATCCTCTTCTTCTTCTTTCTTCTCTCAGTCTAGATCAAATTCCTAGACAAGACAGGACCATATTTGGCAAGTTATTGGGGCACCCAACACTTGGGCACCCCCTCCTCATCCCATGCCATGGACCACCTAGTAGGCACACAAAAACTTCCTTTTTCTACCATAGAAAACCAGAAAAAAATCAGGAGGGGGGCAGCACAAAGGAAAGAGTTTTAGTTTGTTGGGATTCTATCATATAGAATCCAAACAAAACACAACAACTTATCTTCTATAGACTTGGTCCATAACTTAATCCAAATAAAAGAGAGAGAAGGAGAGTGGGCATGCATGAATCATCAGGGAGAGAGGATTCAACACCAAAATAGAGAGAGTGTGGGACGTGGGGGGTGTGGGGCAAATATGGTGCAAGGATGGAATCCTATTCCTCCTAGGATTCCATATATGACTTGGTCAAAAATTGGTTTCTCAAACCAAATTAAACCAAAAGTAAATCAATCTAATTAAATCAAATCCTAACCCAATTAAGAATCTAATTAAATTAAATTAAATTATATTTAAATTTAAATTATTTTTTTAATCAAATTAGAAATTTTGTTGACTCAAGTCCTAGTTGAACTAGGACTAGTTCTTCCTTCCACTTGGCTTATCCAATAAATCAATTAGACTTAATCCAATCAAGTCCAAACTAAATCTAATTAAATCATATTTAATTAAACTTAATGTCAATCCTCTGACTTAATCATATTAAGTCAATTAGCAATCTAATTACTATTCGATCCTTCTACTACACTTGCACTAGGTTAAACATCAATCATATTGATCGTTTAACCCTAGAATAATTCTTAATCATTGATCAACCATCTGATTAGATTATGAACTATAATGTGTGTGACCTCCATAGGTCCGAATCTAAGCTGATAGTATAGAAATAAATTCTATACCAATCAAAGTGACCATCTAGCAATGGTACCCGACGATCGATAGGTCAAATGTGTAGAATGACATCCTTAGAATCCATGTGGATATAGTTTCCATATAATTTATCTCCTTAACCAAAATGCTTGTAGGATACCTTAGAGTTCAACTATCAACTTTGATCAGGCTATCCATATTGTATTTTAAAATACCAAATCCATCTTATGGATTATCCTGACCAAGGTTTTGTTATATTGAAATACAATGATACATTCTTCTCTAACTCTTTAAGTGGTCGATCCCATCTTGATCACACACCGACTTTGCAACTACTTGACTGTGCCTAGAAACCTTTCATTACTAAATTAAAATTTTAATTAGTCTGGTACCAAAGCATAATGAATTGCTTATAAGTCACTGAGGTGACCTCAGGTCTAAGGGACACTTATACCTATATCCCATCAGAGACATTATCGATAGTAGAATTCTCTGTTCAGTGACGATGTACCCCTACATCTCACTTATATGCCATACCAGTGTCTCCACACTCCTTAGTTAAGAGGACAATCAACCTATATAGCATACAGCGATCTATGCTCGATAGTCGCTATCATCCTTATTAACAACCTATCATTTAGTCATGAATAATTTTAAGGACTAATCGATAAATCCTCTCTTTATCGAATCTAAATAGTGCTAAGAACTTTATCACAATAATGAAGTTCGTTAGAAGATGAAAACTTATGATGAAAATACCAAACATATATTTTATTAATTAATAATTTAATTATAATTACAATATAGCTCAACCATTAACAGGCTAACGATTGATTTTGGAACACATTTTCCAACAACCCCCTTCTTTCCATGCTCTCTTATTCTCCTCCTCTTTATCTTCTCTACATCCATGAGTTGGACATTAAACCAGCAAGGAAGATCCAAAGTGTTGGCACAAAAATCAGGAAGACAGACAACATGTTCGTGAGATGAGCACTCTGCCTTCATTGATTATTTTGAAGGCTCTATAGATCAGATCCAGATCTAATTTTCAGAGATTAGATCCAAAAGGAGAGCGCATCTAGATCCTACCCAAGTGGATACCAATAGAGGCTAGGCACGTACATGGCTTGATCTAAGACCTCAGGAGCATTAGGATCATCGGTAGATAACTAGTTTATCCTAATCAGGTACAAGAGTTATTTTTTATTTTTATTTTATTTTATTTTAATATCAAAAACTAAGGATCAGATCTAAAAACTCTTAGATTTGATTGGATCATATTATATTTTTTTTTGAAAAATCTAGTTCAGATATGTACGATCCTATGTTGGAAAATGTTGATTTTTTTTCAGCCACTTCCCTTTCACTCCGATCATTATTAGATAATGATAAACTAGTGGGACCTAATTTTGATAACTAGTACCACAAGTTGAAGATTGTTCTTGAGCATGAATAGATCTTGTACGGTACCGATAGATCCGACATCTGAGGAGCCAGCACCTAATGAACATGGAATAGTTAGAGACACTTATCAAAAGTGGCTCAATGATCAAATCACGGTGCATTGTATCATGTTGGCAGCCATGAGCGATAAGTTCAGTCATAGATTTGAGTCTGCTCAACTAGAAGACATGCTTCAAGTATTGAATGAGTCTTTTGGCACACCCGATGATGTTAAGAGGCACTAGACTGGTTGTGCCATCTTTAATGCCAGGATGAGGGATGGAGCTTCTATCACTGATCGTGTACTGTACATGATCGAGTTGATGGAGCATTTGAGAAAGCTCGTTTTATTTTTTGCACAAGCAGCTGGAGAAAGATGCAATTTTGAACTCATTGCCCAAAATATATCTCCCATTTCTTATTCATTATAGAATGACAAAGCTTGAAGTTAACTATCATGGGTTACTAGGGTTACTTCAGAACTTTGAGAAGGATCACCAACTCCATAAGGTGTCGATGAATTTCGTGGGAGGATCTTCTTCTAGATTTTGACTCTTTAAGAAAGAAAAGAAGAACAAGAAGAAGAAGTCCGAAAAGGTGCAAGTTCAGGCTAAGACATCTATGCAGGGTCAGACCAAGAAGATAAAGCTCGATAAGAGTCAAGCTGAGTGCTTCTTCTGCAAGAAGCAGGGGCAATGAAAAAGGAACTATCCTCAATACATAGCCTCACTGGATCCGAACAAGTCAAGAAAGAAGCAAGTTATTGCTGGACAAAGTATTTATATGATAACTTCTTGCAATTTCTCTATCTATGATATTACTAACTGATTTTTAGATACCAGTAGCCCTTACCATATTCGCAATTCATTACAGGGATTGCTGGTCAGTAGAAGATTCGAGCAAGGAGAGACATTCCAGAATGTTAAAGATGGAAGACCAGTTCCAATTCTAGCATTAGAAATCTTAAAACTTATATTTGAATCTCATATCATTATTCTTAGTGATTATCACTTTTGTCCTAGTTTCTTTTTGAATGTCATTTCTGTAGACTTTTTAGCCAAAAACAATTATGAAATTTTAATAAAAAAAATTTTGTAATGTCATTATTGGGGATAAATCCATGCCTGCCGAAGTTCGGTTAAGACTTCGACTCTTAATCAGTTCCATCCAGTTGTAGCTATAACAACTGAACCTTAACCCACAAGAGTATTCAAACTCTGAATCATTCTGAGATGGCCGACCTTCAATACTACAGTCAGATAATCCGATTGGCTAGAAAGATTGATTTTGGATTCAACAGGATGTTGCGGATTCCTTCTCCAGATGAACTTGAATAGTTAATACTTCTGCCCTAGAGAATCGGCTAAGTCCCTAGCTCCTGTGCATCCCACTCCATCGATCTCCTTTCGGTAACCTATGTGGCCCCACTCGAATGAACTTCCTTGGATCCCCCTTTTAGGTAGAATCTTAGTCGAACTCCTCCTAGATTCCTCCTTCAGTGGAACTTCTCCAGCAGCCAAACTTCTTTCGAACTACCTTTAGACGAACTTTAGCGCTTTATTGTTATTCATCAATGAGCAACCCTGGGAATAGTCGAACCTCAAAGGAATGGCAGTGATGCCAGTGTTTCAGTCGTGCTCGCTTATTGCGGTCATCAGTCAATACTCAGCCCAGGCAGATCCCTCATAGTCAAACTCCTTTTGGTTGGACGTCGGCCTCTTCGCCGTTCGAACCCCTACCAGACTTCTCTTCCGACCAAATTCCTTTCAGCCATCTAAAAGGACCACGGCGTATACCTTCAATATGGCGAAGAAAAGCCAATGCACGGTCAATCTCGAGAGCCTCTAAACTCCTCTAGAACAACAACGTCCAAGAGCCCTTCGTCGCTTGCAACTATCCTATCCGAACTCCAATTGTTAGGTCTCCAACAGACCAGCATGTCACAACAATGGTCACCACTCTCTGTAACAAGTCCCACGTGGCCCCAAATAGCCCACTACCAAGTGGTTGCAGCGGTCACTATTAGTCTCTTATAGGCTTCGGGCTATAAAAGGGATCCTTCATATATGTTTTCTTCAAGCTCTCTTCTTCTTCTTGAAACTCTACAACTTTCTTGACTGAGCACTCCATTTCTGTTGGCCAAAAAAGTTGACTTGATCGTCAAAGGGTCTTGCCGGAGCCACTACCCCAAGCTCTAGATGAGACTTGTTTTGCAGGTCACCGACGACGATCTCATCTTCTTTGACTCCAGCACTTCTCTGGTGATAACCAGATTTTGCACCAACAGAACTAGCGCTAGAGGAAGAGCCTCTCTGCCTTTTGAGGTTTTCTTGTTCTTAAAGGAGTGCTCAACAGAGATCTCTACTTCTTCTCCTCTAGAATCCTCCTTTCTAGAAAAAATGTCTCCCAGAAAAGCTCCAACCTAGTGATCAACGGCCTCCATGGCCAGATCCCATCCAGATCTGCCCATCCTTATTTCATCCCTGGCAACTCAAGCTCCACCTATAGCAATGGTGGATGCGGAGTAGTTCAACCTACTAGTTCAGTAGCTTTGCGACCTCATGGAGGCAGTACAGGCCATGCGACAGTAGCAGCCTTCAGCACCAATTCGATCAGAGTAGGCCTCTTTGGAGCCTTATGATCCGATCTGGGGATGACCAACTTGGGCTAGCCGATCGATGACCTCTGAAAAGGAAAAGTAGAGGGCCGAGAGCCTCTGCTCTGACCATGACTCTATCCCTGGGGGGACTTTGCCCCCGTTCAGTCAGAAGACCTTGGGGATCCACAATCGAGAAGATCTCCTAAACCAGAAACTATAAGAGATGAACCAATGGATCAAGAAACTCCACCATTCTCCCCTCCACAGTAATGAGAGCTATACCGACCCTCCTTTCTCTCACCACATCATGCAGAAACCTATCCCGCCAAACTTTAAGCTCCCTCAATTCAAGAGCTATGATGGGACTACCAATCCAATCGACCATCTAGAGGCCTTTCGAATGATGATGCTGCTTTATGATGCACCAGACACCATTCTCTACCGAGTCTTCCCGTCCACCTTGAAGGAAGCAGTCAGAAATTGGTATTCGGCCCTTAAGTCAGATACTATCTTTTCTTTTGATCAGATGAGCCATTAGTTTATGGCTCATTTTGTTAGTAGCCGACATCCTAGGTAAGGTTCGAAATCCCTCATTAACATCAAGCAGCGAGAGGAAGAACCCATCCGAGCTTACGTCAATCGCTTCAATGCTATTGTACTAGAGGTCCGTAATCTAGATCAATCCATCGCCATGGCTGTAATGAAGGATGGCCTACAGAAGAACAATCTATTATTCTCCTTGAAGAAGAAGTACCCCAAAAATTTTGCTGATATGTTGGCTCGGGCCGAAGGTTATGCCTGAGCAGAAGAGGCCTTCAAGGCCAAGGATAATGAAGCCATAGAAGAATGGCGAATGGGCAAGCCAGACAGACCCACATCTAAAGAGAAGCCAAATAAGGTTCGGCCGTGCTCCCGAGCTCTTCTTGAGTGCAAGCGAGCTTGAACCCCTCCCCGGGCTAAGAAGTAGGGAAGCCCTGATAAAAGGGCATGGCAGGGCTCCCCCTCTGAAGGTTCCATAATTATGTCACTCTCAATGCTCCGAAAACACAAGTACTGATGGAGATTAAGGAGCAACTGCCTAGACCAGAGAGAATGCGCTCTCACCCCGACAAGCATAATCCCCACAAGTATCGTCTCTATCATCGTGACCACGGCCATGATGCAGAAGAATATATTCAGCTCCAAGACGAAATCGAGGAGCTCATCAGGCGAGGTCGGTTGGGTCGATTCCTACGATGTCAGCCTGAGGGGTGGGAAGATCAGCCAAGGGTACTACTGTAACCTAAACCATCAAGGGGGGAGGAGCAATAGATAAATCGGCCATCCCTCAGCATCATCAACACCATCTCTAGATGACTTCGATAAGGGGAGACTAGCAGATCAATGGAGCCCGAGAAGAGATAGAGAACTAAGGAGCCCATCGCTTTCATCAATGAGGATGCCTAAGAAGTTCAATTCCCACACAATGACATGGTTGTAATCTCTTTAAATATTGTTGACTATGATATGCGCCGCATTTTGATAGATAATGGAAGCTCTGCTGATGTTTTATTTTATGATGCTTTCTCAAAAATATCTTTACCTAATAATTACTTAGGACCTATGAACTCTCCATTAGTAGGCTTCACCAGTGATGCCATACTAGTTGAGGGCATAATAACTCTAACTATGGCTATAGAGCAATGCCCGAAGCTGGCTAAAGCATAGGTTAATTTTCTAGTTGTAAAAACCCTATCTGCCTATAATGCTATTCTTGGTCGATCTGGTTTGAACACACTCCGAGCTGTGGTATCAATTTATTACTTAAAGGTGAAGTTCCCGACGAGCTGCGAAATTAGAGAGATTAGAGGAAACCAGGTCTTGGCAAGGCACTATTATTCCATCGCCCTACAGAAAAATATCCAGCCCAACCTTTGCCCTATTGATGAGCTAGATGTCCGCGATGACCTTTTGGAGGAGCGAGACGAGCCTATGGAAGACCTCGTTTCTATCCCATTGAATGATGAAAATGTGGAGCACACTATGCATATCAGCTCTAACTTGAGGGATGAGATTCGAGAGCAACACATCATCTTTCTTCGAAAGAATGCGGACGTCTTCACTTGGATCCCAGTGGTTATGCCAAAAATTGATGCCGAGGTCATGGAACATCGATTGACTGCTGATCCTAAGTATCGGCCAGTAAAGAAGAAGATAAACAGTCACGCTCCAGAGAGGCAAAAAGCAATTAGAGAGAAAGTTGACAACCTACTCAAGACTGGAATCATCTGAAAAGTTAACTATCCAAGCTGGGTCTTAAACATGGTGCTCATCAAAAAGATGAACAGCAAGTGGGGATGTGTATAGACTTCAAAAAGCTGAACAAAGCTTGTCCAAAAGATAGCTACCCCCTGTCCAGGATTGATCAACTGGTGGATGCAACCTCGAGCCACGAGCTTCTCACCTTCATGGATGTCTTTTTTGGCTATAACCAAATCCGGATGGCACCAGAGGATGAAGAGAAAATCACTTTTATTACTGACCGTGGTCTTTATTGTTACAGGATTATGCCTTTCAAACTCAAGAATGCCGGGACAACATACCAGTGCTTGGTCAACAAAATCTTCAAGAAGTAGATCAGTCGAAACATGGAGGTGTATGTGGATGACATGCTCGTCAAGAGCTGAGCTTCAATAAACCATATCATTAACCTTGAAGAGACCTTCAGTGCACTTAAAAAGTATAAGATGAAGCTGAACCTCACCAAGTGCACCTTCGGTGTGACCTTAGAGAAGTTTTTAGAATTTATAGTATCGAGGCACGAGATTGAGATGAATCCAGAGAAAATCTAGGGTATTCAAAAGATGATCACTATAAAAATAATTAAAGAAGTTCAGCACCTGACTGAAAAAGTGGCATCCCTAAATCATTTCATCTCGAGATCGATCAAATGATGCATGCCCTTCTTTCAAGTTCTCAAGCAGCCAAAGAGCTTTCACTGAATAGTGGAATGCCAACAGAAATTCGAGGAGCTTAAAAACTACCTTGACTCAGCCACACTACTGGCAAAGCCAGAGCCTAGAAAGGAATTATTTTTGTACCTAGTGGTCTCCCCAGTAGCCCTAGCAATAATCCTGATCAAGGAGGAAATGAAAGTGCAGCGGTCGGTCTACTACATAAGCTGAGTCTTGAGGGATGCAAAGATCAGGTAATTTAAGTTAGAAAATTTGATTTACTCTCTTCTAATTACTGCCAGGAGACTCTGACCTTACTTTTAGGTGCACACCATAACTATCCTCATGGATCAACCAATTAAAGCAGTCCTTCATCGAACGGATGCCTCCGAAAGAATCACAAAATGGGCAATCGAGCTTACAAAATTTGACATCAACTACCGACCTCGACCGTCGATCAAAGCCTAGATATTAGCAAATTTTGTAGTGGAATGCACCATTCTAGAAAAAGTCGAGCTTGAATAGAACAAAACCAGCATCCCATGATTGCAGCCGAGCTCCCCCGAAGAGAGTGCCGACCTTCTTGAAGATTTTTGGGCCCTATACGTGGATGGTTCATCCAACGCTGCTGGAGCAGGCATAGGATTGGTCATTATTAACCTCGAGGGAGTCATCGCCGAATATGCGCTGCACTTCAAATTCTCCATAACTAATAATGGGGTTGAATATGAAGCTCTAATCGCTGGGTTGAAAATAACAAAAGAGTTGGAGGCAGACTGGCTTCAAGTTTTTAGTGATTCCCAACTGATGGTCGAACAGGTTAGCGGCAGCTATGAAGCCCAGGAGGAAAGCATGATGAAATATCTTAAGAAAGTAGAAAACTTGACTTTGGCCTTCAATAATTTTAGCATTCAATAAATTTTGAGGGTAGAAAATACAAGAGCCGACCTTCTCTCTAAATTGGCAACTTTAGCCCCAATCGAACTGTCCAAAGAAGTATTTTTTAAAATTCTAAAATGCCTAAGCTCAGAGGAGTTGCAGCCCGTTATGCAGGTTGAGCATGAGCCAAGCTAGATCGATCTATTAGTTGCCTACCTCAAGGATGGAGGCTCGAAAACTCAAGAATCAAGCTTCCTGATATGTTCTGTATGAAGGCAAGCTGTATAAAAGATCGTATTCTCTATCGCTCTTGAGATATCTCCAACCTTCAAAGGTCGACTTTGCATTATTGAAAGTGCACGAGAGAATTTGCATAGGTCATGTAGGAGCTAGATCCCTATCATAAAGACTACTTCGGTAGGAATACTATTGGTCGACCTTGTACCATGACTCTATAGAGTATATCAAGAAATATGACTACTGTCAGAGAAATGCAAACAGACAAAGATAGTCGGCCTCAGAGCTTACTCTACTGAGCGCACCTTAGCCATTTGCGTAGTAGGGAATGGATATACTTGGCCCCTTTCCAATGGCCTCAGGACAATGAAAGTTCCTCCTGGTTGCGATCGACTACTTTACCAAATGGATCAAAGTTGAACCATTGGCAAAAATTACTAAGGTCAAGGTGCAAGACTTCGTCTAAAAGTCAATCATCTATTGATTTGGTCGGACCCAAACTCTCATAATAGATAATGGGCGATAGTTTGCAGGGATGAGGTTCACTGTATTCTGTGAAGATCTGAACATCTTCCATCACTTCACGTCAGTGGCCCATCTGTAGGCAAATGGTGCAGCAGAGATGACCAATAGAATTTTACTTCAAGACATCAAGGCAAGACTAGAAAGGGCAAGGTAGGCATGGACAGACAAACTCTACCACGTCCTTTAGGCATACCGAACTACTCAAAGGCTACCGACTGGGAAAACACCATTCGTCTTGACCTTCGAAATAAAGGCAGTCATCCCAGTTGAGCTTAAACTTCCATCAGCATGGGTTGTAGCCTTCAATGAGTAGCGTAACTCACAAGATCTTAGAGTCAACCTCGATCTACTGGACGAAAAAAGAGAAGAAGCCCAAGTTCGAATGGCAGCATATAGATGAAGAATAGCTAGATACTATAACTCCAGAGTAAAAAGCAAAGCATTTCGGGTGGGGTACTTGGTACTTCGACGAGTATTAGTTTCATAACCTCAGAATCAACGAAAGCTTACTCAGAACTGAAAAGGTCCGTATAAAGTAGAGGAAGTCATCCGATCTAAAATTTATAGCTTGAAAGAGCTTGGAGGAACAACACTCCTCCGGCCTTGGAATTCAGAGAACTTAAGAATATACTACCAGTGACTTTTCTTTAATAAAACTTTTCTATTTTAACATCATTACTTCTTGGTGCAAAAATTATGATGATAAATAACTCTCTCAAGCAACCTAAAGCAGTCCATTAGGAACAGAAGGAGAACCTTGTCCTAATGTGAGCAAAGTCAAAGGTCTCGTTGAATTAAGATGAGATGAAGGGAGATGCCATACCAACGGCCCTAATGTGCCCCTACAATTCATTGAGAACAGGAGGAGAACCTCGTCCTAATGTGAGCAAAGTCGAAGGTCTCAATGAACTAAGATGGGATGAGGAGAAAGGCCCCACCAATGGCCCTAATGTGTCCCTACAACCCATCGAGAACAGAAGGAGAACCTCATCCTAACGTGAGCAAAGTCAAAGGCCTCATTGGACTAAGACAAGATGAGGAGAGAAGCCCTACCAACTGTCCTAATGTGTCTCTACAGTCCATTAGGAATAGGAGAAGAACCTCATCCTAATATGAGCAAAGTTGAAGGCCTCATTGAACTAAAATGAGATGAGGGGAGAGCCCTACCAACGTGTTGAGAATATCCGCTCTTTCCACATGGATCGGCATGGTCGTCGATGATTAGCCAAGCAACAAGAAAGTACTTCTTAGAGATCTCTGTGGAAGCATAATCAAATAAATCAAGGAATAGAGAAGAAGAGAAGAAGAGATTTTCAAAAAAAAAGAGCTTTTATTCAGTATATTTCAGCACACTTACAACCTTGACCTGTTTCCAGTATATATACTTTACAAAGGGTCAAGCCCAAGCTCATAGAAAACTTTTCAAACCTAAATAACTCACATACACAAAATAATAACCCATGAAAATTGAGCCGACCTAGTTTCAGACTGAGCTGGCTAACCTATGACTGGATCGACTCAGTCCCAGACTGAGCCGACCTAGTTGTGTACCATGCCAACAGTCCAAAAATGCTGCTCTCTATCTAGATTTTTCTTTGAGACCTAGTTGATCCAGTCTTGGACTAAGCCGACCCAGTTTTCAACTGAGCCAGCTCAGTTTCAGAGTGAGTCGGTCCAGTTTCTAAACTTTACTATTAAGACTGATTCTTCTTCCGACTCGCTCCCATCTTTCCATAACCTATCTTCTCATATTTCCAAGACTTGAGAGTGCCACTTCTGAGATCACATTCTCCACTTTGGTGCTTCCAAGTCTTTGTGAACTCATCTCTTCTCAATAGACCCATCCGTGCCACACGTCTCTAAAAGCTGTCTCTAGAGAGTACCTTCGCGAGTGCATCAGACTGATTTTTCTTGGTATGGACCTTCATCAGTTCTACTTTATCTTCCTCCACTAGCACTCTGATCCTGTGGTACCTCACGTCTATATGCTTTGTGCGTGCATGATAGACTGGATTCTGTACTAACAATAGAGCACTCTGACCATCACTGAATAGTGTAATCTTGCTCTACTCCACCCCCAACTCATCAATCAGTCTCCTAAGCCAAAGGGCTTCCTTTGCAGCCTCCGTTATCCCAATGTACTCGGCCTCTGTGGTAGATAAGTTCGTGATTGGCTGAAGGATTGATCTCCAACACACCGGTCCACCATATACGTAGAAGAGGTATCCAGTAGTAGACCTCCTTGTATCAAGATCATCAGCATAATTTGCATCACCCTTCCAAAGGACCTAAACCTTCACACATCTTCATAGATTGTTCTCTAAATCCTCCCGGCTGACCACCAAACACCATATCATAATCCATTGTTCCATACAGATATCTCAATATCCATTTCAATGCTTTTCAGTGTTCCTTCCTAGGGTTAGCCATGTATCTACTAACTGTGCTCACAGCATATGCTATATCTGATCTACAGCACACCATAGTGTACATCACACTGCTTATTGCATTTGCATAAGAAACTCATTCTATGTACTCTCTCTCCTCTTCTGACTGGGGGCACTGTAACTTGAAGAGAGACATATGGCTCGACAATGGCGTCTCTATAGGTTTGGCCATCTCCATCCCAAACCTCTTCAGAATCTTCTGGACATACTTTTCTTATGATAAATGGAGCACTCCTTTGCACCAATCTCTACAAATCTCCATTCCAAGAATTTTCTCAGTTGGACCCAAATCTTTCATCTCAAATTCAGATGATAATGCTCTTTTCAACCTTTTCACAGCATCCATGCTTCTACTGGCTATGAGCATATCGTCTACATAAAATAACAGGTATAGGGCATCCTCCTCATCTACATCCTTGACGTAGACACAATAATCATGTTCACATCTACTGAAATCCAGGCTCAAGACAAAGCTATCAAACCTTCGATACCACTGACGAGGGGATTGTTTCAAGCTATACAAAGACTTTCTGAGTAAACACATCTTTTCTTCCTATCCCATCTCCATGAAACCATCTGGCTGTTTCATGTAGATTCTTTCCTCCAAAGTCCCATGAAGGAAGGCTGTCTTCATGTCCATCTATTCCAATTCCATGTTATGTTGTGCCACCAGTGATAGCAAAACTCGAATAGATGTATGACGCACCATAGGAGAAAAAATTTTTATGTAGTCAATTCCTTCCCTTTGTATCTCTTTGCTACCAGCCTTGCTTTGAATCTGACTCTATCTTGTTCTGAAGGTGCTTCTTTCTTTGTGAACACCCACTTTGAGCCAATAGGTCGAGCACACTCTGGAAGATCCATCAACTGCCATGTCTGATTCTTCTTAAGTGATTCCATCTCCTCCATCATGGCCTGCATCCATGAATCATGATCCTCACTCTCCATGGCCTCTACATAATTCTCTGGATCTTCATTAGTAGTGATGAGTGCATAGGAGATAATCTCATCAATGCATCTGACTGGTCTCCTAATAGTACGCTGAGACTTGTGCAAAGCCACTCCCACTGGCACATCTCTGCTTGATGTCTATGGCTGCTCCTGCACATCTGTCTGAACTGCCAACCCTCTATGCTAATTTTCAATCTGAGATAATACTTTTCTGTCTAGCTCCACCTCAATAGGAACACTCCTGTAAGTGGATGTAACCTGCATGCCATCATTCTCTGATTGGCCATCGCTATTCACCTTTGTTTCCCTAGTTTCATCTATCCCAGACCTCCTCAAGATGCTCTTCTCATCAAAGATAATGTTCCTGCTGATCACTGACTTCTACGCCTAAGAGTTCCACAGCAGGAACCCCTTGACTCCTTGTGGATATCTTATGAATGTCATCTTTTGAGATTTTAGGTCCAATTTGCTCCTCTCGATTGCCTCCACATGTACATAGGCTGTGCAACCGAAGACTTTTAGATAGCCAAGCTCCACCTTCTTCTCACTCCAAACCTCTTCTTGAATACCTCCATTTAACTTATAATTAGGGGACTTATTCACAAGAAAACAAAAAAAAGTTAGAGCATCACCCCAAAAGGACTTTGGGAGTGATGTCTGTAGCCTCAAACTCCGTGCCTTCTTGATCAATGTTCGATTCATTCTCCCCATGACACCATTCTACTGGGAAGTCATCCTCACCATGTAATGGCGTTTAATGCCATTTTTCTCGCAGTACCTTCTGAACTTCAGGCTAGTATACTTTCCTCCATTGTCCGACCTCAGACATTTTACCTATCTTCCTGACTCCTTCTCTACTTCAACTCTCCAGGCTCTAAACCGGACAAACACCTTTGATTTTTCTTTGATCAGATAAACCCATACCTTCCTTGAAAAATCATTAATAAAAGTAATAAAGTATTTTACCCCACCTCTAGCTGATACAAGAGCTAGTCCCCACACATCCGAGCACACTAAATCTAGCACTCCCTCACTGCGCTTGGTACTTCTGGCAAACTTCATCCTATGCTGTTTGCCAAAGATACATAGCTCACAAAGATCTGTGCCCTCCTTCTTCGAGGCTGGGATCATACCTCTTCTGCTTAGTATTGTGAGCCCACGATCACTCATATGATCCATCCGATAGTGCCATAGTTGATATAAAATTTGCTCCTGTTGTGCCACTACTAGCTCCTCTACACTATCATTTACCACTGAGCCTTCCATTCTATAAAAATTGTTGCTCAGTCTTCTACCTCTCATCACCACCAAAGCTTCCTTGAAAATTTTCAGACATCCACTCCCAGCTTGGCTACTAAAAGCATAACCCTGCTCCTCCAAGTAATCCAAAAAAATCAAATTCTTTTTCAACTCCAGTACATGCCTGACATTTGATAATGTATAAATAATTTCGTCGTACATCCTCACCCTGATAGAGTCAATTCTAGCTACTTTGCATGGATGATCATCTCCAAGGCTGACACTTCCACCATCGACCTTCTGGCAGGTAGCAAACTACTCATGATGAGAAGTATAGTGGTGTGAGCATACTAAATCTAATATCGATATAGTATCATACTTCGTGGATCCATCTGACATAACTAGCAAGTCTTCACTGCTCACAGAAGTTGTATCATTTTTCTTGCTGGCCTTTCCTTTTTTTGATCTCAAAAGGGGACAATCTCTCCTTAAGTGTCTAGGCTGATGACATTTATAACATTTTAATGTCATCTTCCTCTGATCACGAGACTTTGATCTATCCTTGAATTTTCCTCTTATCTTCTTCTTTGATCTTTTCTATCTTTCATTCACAACCAAGATCTCAAACTTAGGGTCTTCCTTGCAGATCTTCTCCCTTTGCTCATTTGATCTGAGCACACTAACAACCTCTTCATAGTTTAGGATCTTCTTCCCATAAACTAGAGTTGTTATGAGACCATCATACGAACCTGGGAGAGAACATAATAGCAGCAATGCCCCATCCTCCTCTTCGATCTTCACATCCAAACTCAACACCTTAGAACACACCTAATTGAACCTTTGGATATGTGCAACAAGATCTCTGCCTTCGGGCATCCTCAAACTATACAGCTATTTCTTCAACTATAGCTTGTTTGTCATATTCTTTCTCATGTAGGTGTTCTCCAGTCTCTCCTAGAGCCCCTTTGTCGTAGTCTCTATGCAAACCTTGGACAAAACCTGATCGGCCAAGCACATCCAGATTTTGCTAAAAGCAATTTCCTCCAACTCTTTTCAATCCTCAACACTGATCTTTTTCGACTTTTCTTTTGTCAAGATCTTGTAGATCCTCTGCTGGACCAACAAGTTCTTTACTCTTTGCTGCCATAGGGTAAAGTTTTTCTTGCCGTCAAACTTCTCAAAATTCATCTTGAATCCACTTAATCCCATGACTTCAAACAAGTCAAGAACATATGCCTAACATCCTTCATGATCACACACCAGTAAAACTATCCTTCATAGAAGATCTAACTTGCCCTAGATCATCTTTCCAAACTTCTATATCACCGTTCCTCCGTGTAAACAATCTCCACCTCAATCTAGAGACAACCACGAAGCAAACTAGAAGTTTTATGATAAAACCTGATGCAACAGATCCTGGATGTAGTAAATTCTAGGTGTCTTCCTTCCTTCCACGTAACACCGCTCTGATACCAAATGTTGGGAATATGTGCTCTTCCCACATAGACTGGCATGGCCACCAATGATTAGCCAAGTAATAAGAAAGTACTTCTTAGAAATCTCTACGAAAGCATGATTAAATAAATCAAGGAATAGAGAAGAAGAGAAGAAGAGATTTTTGAGAGAAAAGAGCTTTTATTCAGTATATTTCAGCACACTTACAATCTTGACCTATTTTTAGTATATATACTTTATAACAGATTAAGTCCAAGCTCATAGAAAAACTTTTCAAACCCAAACAACCCACATACATAAAATAATAACCCACAAAAACTAAACCGATTTAGTTTCAGACTAAGCCAACTAACCTACGACTGGATCGGCTCTGTCCTAAACTAAGCCGACGTAGTTGTGTACCATGTCAATAGCCCAAAAATGCTACTTTTTGTCTAGATTTTTCTCTGAGACCTAGCCGACCCAATTTCTAACTAAGTCGGCTCAGTCTTAGAGTGAGCCGGCCCAGTTTCTAAACTTTACTATTAAGACTGATTTTTCTTCCGGCTCACTTCCATCTTTTCATGATCTATCTTCTCATATTTTCAAGACTTGGGAGTTCCACTTTTGAGCTCACACAATGGTCCTAATATGCTCCTACAGCCTATTGGAAATAGGAAGAGAACCTCATCCTAACGTGAGCAAAGTCGAAGGTCTCATTGAACTAAGACAAGATGAGGAGAGAGGTCCTACCAATGGCCCTAATATGCCCCATCGATCTATTAGGAACAGGAGGAGAACCTCATCCTAACATGAGCAAAGTTGAAAGCCTCATTAAATCAAAATGAGATGAGAGAAGAAATCCCACCGACGGACCTGATGAAGCTATACGATCGTGCAAAAGGTGGAAGGTCGAGGCCTTACTAATCTAAAACAAGAAAAAAGCCAAGGCCCTACTAACGATCATCATATACATCCTGCTACGGCCATGCAAAATGCCAAAGATAAAACCCCATCTTGATCCACAGAATGGACCTCTAGCCCAACGTCCACGACAAGCATCTCATTAGAAATAAAGTAAAGAAAAATGAGGCACCCAGAATCGCGTCTATAAGAGATGACAACAAAAAGAAAAGAAAAAAAGAGGTACCATTTCATTATGAAGTTATGTTCATTACAAATAAAAGTCAATAAGATCGATTACACAAAAATGGGCACACCACAAGCAAAATGAAGGTCAGCAAGGATCAACTATGCAAAGGAACAAATGCATTACAGATGGAATGAAGATCGATGAAACAAATTACATAAAGAAGAAAAAGAAGACGAAGTCCTAAGGTGGCCCGGACTCTTCGAACTTCAGGCTATCAGCTCTGGCCATCACCAAAGCTTCCTTTAGTCTAAAGATTTTCTCCTTGAGCTCTTTCTTCTCGTATAGGCCTTCGATGTACATCCTATTGGTGTACTCAAATTTGGCCTTAGGCTCTCGCCGCTGCTTCCTTAAGACTTTGGATTCGGCTTTAGCATCCATGACGGCTCGATGCTCGCAGGTTAACTGGAGCTTCAGTTGTTGGACTTCAACTTTCTCCACCCCAACGGCCTCTGAGAGCTCACCAATGATCCTCCACAAGGAGATGAGCTCCTCAGATTTGCCGTCCGATCTAGCCTGCTGAACACTATAAAACTTCCTCTAAAAATAGGTCGTCTCATCCTTGACAGCCTTTAACTCGCCCTTAAGCCTGGACATCTTTCCTGCCCAGGTCATCTTATAACTATTATGCCAGTCCTCAACATCTTGCAGCTGCTTCTGAAGCTGAGAGAACTTTTTTGACCAATCCCAATTATACGGAGCTTCATCGATGGACCACGGCGACCTCCTTTCCAAAAGATGGATCTTTTCTTTTGCCTTTTTAAGATCAACTTCAAGAAAGCCGATCTTCACTTTTAGCATCCAAGACTTATCGCTCGTGTTCTTTTAGAGTTCAGCAAGCTCCTTTTCAAAATTTTCTTTTTGCATGCTGAAGCTCACTGAAATCCTTCATGTATAAGCTTCGGAGGCGAGTGACTTCTTTAGTTGCCTCCGAAGTGTTCTTCCAAGAGACCTGAAGGTCGGCCTCAACCTTCTTCAACTTTTTTCTTAAATGGTGGACTTCCTTCTTCAAGCCCTTTATCAAAGGCTTGAATGAAACTCCCTGGGGTAAGGGGTCGGCATCAGTCGGAGAAAAGAGATCGTGGCCATAGTTGTCGAAGGTATTCTGAATCACATGCAACGCAGAGTGTAAAGAATAAGAGAAATTTGCTTTCATTGCTTCAAATATTTTTGATACATCAAATAAAAAAAGAAAAAAAAGTACATAAGCATCAAAAGTTTAGACCTCGGGTGGCTCACCCACTGGAGAGATCGGGACGTTCTCGGCCACCTCCAGCTCTCGAGCAGGCCTGGATGCTGCACTTACAGGTTCTGGAACCTTCAGAGTAACTTCAACGGCATGGGCGGTAGGGGCAACCTCGACATCAGTGTACGGACGGCCAGCTCTATCCTCTGGCTCCTCTATGAGGAGGTCCAAATCGATGTCGGGGAAGTTCTCGATGACCCACCCCAAGCAAATTTGGAATCCTTCCAGGAAACATTCCTAGACGAAGTCTATTTTGATGTCCTCCATATCTTTAGAGGACTTGAAGTCTTGCACAGCCCTCTCCATAGCAGTGCTAACCTCCTCTTGCGCCTTCCTTTTTTCCTCCTTCTCTAGAGCTAGCTCGGCCCTTAGCTTCGCCATCTTTTCGCGCTCCTTTCTCAACTCCTTCTGAAGGCGTTCAACTTCAAACAAGTGGGTTTTTAAGGCAACCTTCAGAACGTCAGCTTCGACCTGGGCCTTCTCAACTTCTATGTGGGCTTCCTCAAGGGTCCTGAAAGCTTCGGCCCATCTCTGGCTTGCCACCTCAGAGTGAGCAAAAAGGTAGTGTCCCAACTGCAAAACAAAAAACAAGTCAGAATTCTAGAAGATCCCAACTTCAAAGGCCGAAGGGCATGAAGTCAAAATCAAAAGAAGCCACTTACCTCTAGGAAGGTAGCAAAGGATTCGTCGAACCTCTCAACATCATCCTTCTGGCACATCCTCTCTACAATATGGGGAAGGATGCTCTCCTCCATCAGCACCTGGATGACCTCTTGGTTGTCTAGGGAACCTTGCTCTTGGCTAAGATCCTCTCCCTCGAAGCTCTTAGCCTTCCATCCAACTTTCTAGCCGATGGCCTTCTTCTTCTTCCTCTCAATTTCTTCTTGCTGAATAGGAGCAGAAGGGGCAACCTCTTCAAACAAGATTAGGCTCGGCATGGTAACGACAAGCTCGAGGGCCGGCATGGCCCAAATCAGCATGGCCTAGCTCGACTCTCCAGTCCGAGCCTTCTTCCATGGTTCGTCGGAAGGACCACCCTTCCTCTTAAGAGTCTTGATTCCCTTCACCAGGCGATTTTGTTTCTTTGGAGTCATTTCTGCAAAGAAGATAAAGTTAGGTCAAAAGAAAGAATACCATCCAACCAACTCAATATGAAGAACTACCTGTTGGGTTAAGAGAACTGAGATCGAAGTTGAACAAGGTCTGCTCATCCAGAAGTTTGGCGATCGGTGGAGTATTAAAGAACTTCAGCTTATCAACTAAACTGCAATCTTCGCTTTCTAACCCAGGGGCTCGGCGGACCAATTTTCTTATCTCACCCCACGGTGGAAGCCCTAACCCTAAAGAGGGATGGGAGATGAAAAAAAATTTCTCCTTCTAGCCATGAACGGAGGAAGGAGCACTCTTAAGCAGTCCCTTCTTGTCGAACTACAGAGATACATACCACCAATCCTTGGCAATTAGATGGTGTTTGAAGGTGAAGAAATTATGGAATAAGAAAATGGTAGGTCGAACACCTACCATGGTGCACAAAGAGAAAAATCCTATGATGAATCTAAACAAATTCGGCACCATAGCAGTAAGAAAAATATTGAGAAACCTGAATAGGTTAACTACAAAAGGAGGCAAGAAAAACCTAAGCCTGCTCTAAAGGGTTTTGACATACAGATAGGTTCGATTGGGAGGAGGTGAGCAAACCCAATCGTCGGGCCCAGGAAGTTCGAGCTCGTATTTAGAAGGAATCTCAAACCGAATTCTGACTAGGAAAAGGTCGTCGGACCAAAGTCCATAGGGAATGGTTGCAAGCACAAAAGGACGGGCCGACTCCAAGGGTTTGGCCTCCCCAAAAGGCAGGTTCACCAAGGTTAGAGGGACCGGGCTTCTAGAATAGGTTGACCAAGATCCCTCGCTAGACATTTGGATCAAAGTAAAATCGAGGAATCGCCCAAAATCAAAAAAAATAAGATGTACAAACTTCAACAAAAATAAAAAGAGCGACAAAGCAAAGAGTGTAGAAATAATCCAAAAAAGTATCAGAGGGCTAACCTAAACTAGCTGGAAAGAACAAGAAGATGACGAATGTAATGAAAATCGAATGGGGGTGCGGCTGGAACCAAAGAAAATAGAGGAAGAAGCTTGGACTCTCGCGCAGGATGGAGAGGGGAACCAGAGGAAGGAGATGAGGATTTCAGAAGAAGTAGGGGCTTAGAGGAAGAGGATGGGTTTAAATAACCCCTAGAATTCTAAGGTGGTTATGATTGTATATTTCCTCCAGCCGATCTCTGACCGACGCATGTCCCACTCATCATGGCAAAAAGCTTCCAACGAGTAGATCCTTAATAGCACCGAACTTTAGGCAAACTTCTGATGGGGCATTCGAAAAACATCTCTTTAGGTCACCATACTTTTATGAAGCTTCGATGCCAGCCCGGTGAAGGCCAAAACTCTCCATCCAACCCTGACGCAGAAAAATAAGATTGAAAAATCCTTCGAACTCTGACAGTCTCTATTTTATTTCCATCCTTCTAACTTCAAACTTGAAAGTAGAGAGACTAGTGTTGGGGATAAATTCATGCGTGTCAAAGTTCGATTAAGACTCCGACTCTTGATCAGTTCCATCCGGTTGCAGCTATAACAACTGAACCTTAACCCATAGGAGTATTCAAACTCTGAATCATTCTGAGATGGCCGACCTTCAACACTGCAGTCAGATAATTCGATTGGCTGAAAAGATCGATTTTGGATTCAATAGGGCATTGCGGATTTCTTCTCCAGATGAACTTGAATGGTTAATGCTTCTACCCCAGAGAACCGGCTAAATCCCTAGCTCCTGTGCATCTCATTTGGCCGATCTCCTTTCAGTAACCTATATGGCCCCACTCAAACGAACTTTCTTGGATCCTCCTTTTCAGCAGAATCTTAGTCGAACTCCTCCTGGATTCCTCCTTCAGTGGAACTTCTCCAGTAGCCGAACTTCTTCCAAACTACCCCCAGATGAACTTTAGCGCTTTATCATTATTCACTGATGAGCAACCTTGGGAATGGTCGAACCTTAAAGAAATGGCAGAGATGCCAGTGTTTCAGTCGCACTCACTTATTGCATCCATCAGTCAATACTCAGCCCAGGTAGATCCCTCAAAGTTGGACTTCTTTCGGTTGGACGTCGGCCTCTTCGCCGGTTGAACCCCTATCAAACTTCTCTTCCGACCAAATTTCTTCCAGCCATCTAAAAGGACCGTGGTGTATACCTTCAGCATGGCAAAGAAAAGCCAATGCACAGTCAATCCCAAGAGCCTTCGAACTCCTCTGGAACAACAACGTCCAAGAGCCCTTCGTCACCTGCAACTATCCCATCCAAACTCTAGTTGTTAGGTCTCCAACAAACCAGCACGTCATGACAACGAACACCACTCTCCATAACAAACCCCACATGGCCCCGAACGGCCCACTACCAAGCTATTACGGCAGTCACTATCAGTCTGTTACAAGCTTCGAGCTATAAAAGGGACTCTCTAGATATGTTTTCTTCAGGCTCTCTTCTTCTTATCAAAACTCTCCAACTTTCTTGATAGAGCCTCCATTTCTATTGGCCAAAAAAGCTGACTTGATCGTCGGAGGGTCTTTCCGAAGCCACCATCCTAGGCTCTGGATAAGACTTATTTTGCAGATCATCGATAGCGATCTCATCTTCTCCGACTACCAAGCGATTGCGGCCGTCACTATTAGTCTGTTACAGGCTTTGAGCTATAAAAGGGATCCTCTAGATACGTTTTCTTCAAGCTCTCTTCTTCTTCTCGAAACTCTACAACTTTCTTGATAGAGCCTATATTTCTGTTGATCGAAAAAGCTGACTTGATCGTCAGAGGGTCTTACCGGAGCCACTACCCCAGGCTCTGGATGAGGCTTGTTTTGTAGATCATCGATAGTGATCTCGTCTTCTATCGGAGCCACTACTATATTTTTTAGACATTTAAAAAATGGTGTATATATGTTATCACAATCTATTAATGTAGTCTATTCCTACTGGCAAGCATCCTAGATTAGATAGTGTATCTGATATGTACTTATGGCACTATAAGCTAGGTCATATCAATAAGAACAGGATAAATAGGTTGACTCAAGATAAAATTCTCGAAGTCAGTGATTGTGAATCACTTCTGACCTATGACTCTTATCTTCTTAGAAAAATGACCAAATCATCTTTTACTAAAAAAAATGAAAAATCCATTGAGCTCTTAGGTCTAGTACATACTGATGTATGTGGACCAATAAGCACTAGTGCCAGAGGTAGATATCTCTACTTCATTACTTTTACAAATGATCTATCTAGGTATGGATATATCTATCTGATGAAATATAAGTCAAAGTCATTTGAAATGTTCAAATGATTTTGAAGTGAAGTAGAAAAATAAATTGAAAAGAGTATTAAAATTCTTCGATCTAATCGAGGAGGAGAATACCTTTCTGATGAGTTTTATTGGAAAATATGTTCTAAAGCCAATCATCTAAGTTGTAGATGATTAAAATTAATATATGAATTATCTAATAATAATAGTTATTTGACTAATTCAACATAAAAGTTTTATCTTCCTTAAAAGAACTCCTATCCTAGGATGAAGTCCTTAGAATTATAATCAATCAATAAATAAGAATTTATTGGATGATTCTTAAAGTATTCATAATTAAATGATAAGTTATTAACAAGGATGATAACTTATCGAGTGTAGGTCGTTGTATGCCATATGCATTGATTGTCCTCATAACCATATGGTATGGAGAGACTAGTATGGCATCCAGGTGGAAGTAGGAATATATCTACATGGAACATGACCAATGTAGCACTTTACTATCAAGAGTAGCTAGTTAAGATTGATGAATATAAGTGTCCCTCCAATCTGAGATCACCACAGTGACTTGCAAGCAACTCACTATACTTTGGTGCCAACCTACCTGTATTTTTAATATAAGTTTAGAAGATTTTTAGGTATAGTCAAGTACTTATAAAGTTGGTATGTGAGTCAAGATGGGATTGACCACTCCTGATTAAATTTAGAAAGTAAAATCTCGCTGTATTTTAGTTTAGTAAAATCTAGGCTCGGATAATTCTCATGAGGAGTCATGGAATTTGCAAAATTTTGAAACACAATATAGATGACTTGTATGAGTGTTGACAGCTTACTCAAAGTTGTCTTAAGCATTATTGATCAAAGGGATGAATTATATGATAATCATGGGCCAGGATTCTAAGAATATTGCTTTGCATATATTCGACCTATCTGGACATCAGGTACCATTACTAGATGATCATTTTGATTAGTATAGGAATCAGTTCCTATACTACCAGCTTAGGTTCAAACTTATGAGGTCACTCATATAAGAGGTTATAACCTAATCAGATGGTTGATTAATGATTGAGAATCATTCTAAAGTCAAACAATCAATACGATTGATGTTTGACCTAATGCAAGTATTGTAGGAGGATCGATTAGCAATTAAATTGCTAATTAGCTTAATCTAATTGAGTAATTAGGTTGAGATCAAGCCTAATTATATTAGATTCAATTAAAAATGGCTTGGATTTAATTGGATTAAGCCTAATTAGTTTATTGGATAAGCCAATTGCAAAGGAGAACAAGTCTTTATTAGACTAGGACTTGAGCGTACCTAATTTTTAATTTGATTAAAAATTAAATTAAATTTAAATATAATTTAAATTTGATTTAATTAGGCTTTTAATTGGCTTAGGATTATCTTTTAATTAGGTTGACTCAAAATAATTTTGATTTGGGTTCAAAAGTCTTTGACCTAGCCAAAATAGGAGAGTCCTAGTTAGACTAGGACTCTTCCTACCTTGCACCACCTAAGAGAGCCCATGCCCACATATTTGCTTCCAAATTTTTGTAAGATGTTTCCATGCCTAAGAATGGTTTTTCACACCCCATATTCTTAAATATTTGAATCAAATCTAAATTGGTCAATTTGATTAAGTGGTTAGGATTAGTTTCCTTTTTGAAAGAGTCCTTAAATTCTCAAACTCTACCTCTCTTGGAAACTAACCCACACCCACTATCAATATTTTGTGCACCCTAATTTTTTGGCTTTCTCCACATCCCTCTTTCTCCCTTGAGCATGAAGGGTTCATGCAAAATCTGCTAGGAGGCATCCAAGAGTTGGACGCCTCCATAGATGCCTTTTAAGTCAAGGTGTTAACCTAGTCTTACCATAACTATATGCGGTGCCAAATTTTGTGAAAGTAAGTGTGAAAAATCCCTAGTATTCTATAGCATAAACCAGAGAAAAGAGGAGTAAGCTTGGGGGTTATGGACGCCAAGTTTTTTGGAGAAAACTGAAGAAAAAATTCTATTTCCTGGGTCAGGTTCGTTCAGATCTAATTTGACCAAGAGGAATATTTCAAAAAATTTTCTCTTAGATCTAAATCACATCTGATACTTTTCAGATCTGATTTGATAAATTTAATAAAATAAAATAAATCAAATTGAATTTATACCTTATTCTTGGGTAATCTTATTATCCTATGATGATCCTGCTAATTTGCTGAGGTTCTGGATACAGCCATGCAATCGCCTGGCCTCTATCGATATCCACTCAGATAGGATCTAAAGATCTTCTCCTTCTTAATCTTTCCTCCAAATATTAGATCTAGATCTAACCTTGAAGATCTTTAAAATAATTTTTGAAGATCCGATGTCATCTCTTGCAGTAGTGCTGCCTTCTTTCTTTCTTGTCGCCTTTCTCTTGCCTGGATCGTAGCAAACTTGAACCCAAAGTCTCTTGGGCATGGAGAGAAGAGAGAGGATCAGAGGCAAGCATGGAAGAGAGGGGAGAGGGCTATGTGGCATGGGCAAGGAGAGAGCTCTCCCAAACCTAGGCGCATACAGGATTTATATAGATCCTACTGCGCCATGCAGTGCCACATCATCCCGGCCAATCATGTCTCTATGTCTAATCAGATCAAAATCTGATTGGTGGGATGACATCACCTTATCCAATTAGATGAGAGCCCCTCTTAAACATCCTTAGGTGACGACAAGACTGGTCAAAATAGAGTCTTTAGTGCCACCTTATTTGATACCATGAAGCAACCTGGAGTCCCATCTGTATGGGACTCCAGGCATCATTATCCTTGGGTGCATACCTCCCTATATTAGATATATGTGCCCAAGAAGCCAGAATTGGCTGACACTTGTAATACACTTCTTGAGGCAAAATTGTAATTTTGACTATAATCAATAAAATGGGTTATTTTCTATCACATATGTGTATTTAGTGTCTGTGATACATCCTTTGAGTTAATGATAATGATAATTCATATTTTCAAGAGTTGAAAATTTAAGACATGAATAATCATTATTAACTCATAAAATATTTCCGACCATAGGATCATCACGAGGATGGTAATTGATCCAAAAGGTGGGTGTACAATCGCTTCTTTTTAGTAGATGAGTCTTGAGTCTACGATGAGAAGATACGAGAGCGAGAGTACAGGTACTCGTTAGAGAACGAGGGCACTGAGCATGACCACCTCGAGTAGTCATTAGCAAGTCTACCTTCTCATTAATGACTGACTCGATGCTGCAGTGGTGTGTCTGGTTCTTTAACCTGAGGTACATCGGGAGTTCACCTTGAGGGTGTTACAGTTTGACTACACCATAACTCGATCTCCTAGCCATTCGGAATCCTGAGGTGTATGTTGGCTATAGCATGTTCATTGTAGGAACTGGATTGCATCAAGATGGAATCTATCTACCTCAGTGATAGAGGAGCAGCCCTATGATGATCATAAGAATCAAGTCCAGAAGCCCATGGCCATGGCAGAGTGAAATAATAGAAAGAGTTTCTATTTAGGTTTTCACATCGAACTTGAATCAAATGGTTACATCATATGATAGAAACTAGGGTTTGATGAGTTCACCTTAACCCTAATCTGATCGGGGCTCAAGATAGAAGAACTTAATCACACAGGTAGCTGCACCAAGAGGTTCGCATTCAGCTCTGATGGATTGCCACCATGTACTGCTACGTGTCACTAGTGGATTTTGGGAGCAATTAGAATGATTTAGATGATCGATCATTCTAACTATTCAAATCAGAAGAGTTCTGATCCATCAAAAGGAGTTTCGATGATAGAGATCAAGACATATCTCATTACCATATAGAACTGAACCTAACTGGGTCACACAAACAAGGGTTTGAATCTGATGATCATCAATTGAACTGATCCAGTTCAATTGAGCTGAATGAGATTCAATTAGGTTCAAGAAAATCATGCTAGCACTCGATTGAATCTAACATTCTTTTTTTACTATCATAAATAGTTGTCCTGACTGAGCCAAAAGAGTTTGTGCTCGATCAGAGGCCTTCACTTGGTCTGACTGGAGCCTATCAAGGTCAGAAAAGGGTTGTCTTATTTTGTAAGACAATACCTACCATTTTTGATCACCTATCATTTCTCATCCTTTGACTGATCAAATGTTGACCATTGATACTTTGACTTCTGTCCACGTGTCATACACCTATTGGACAGCCGGTGAGGCTTGTCCTCCTGCCAGAAATTGGCAAGGAGAAGGGCGCACGCCACGCCCAGGAGTCCCTATTGGACAGGGACTCCATCTCCTTATTGGATTCTGATTAGACTCCTCCTAAGAACCAACTTTGACTAATCTTAGGTGCCATCTAAGGATGAATCCAAGGGACTCTATTCCCACCAATCATATTTAGATCTAATTTCATAAAGGGTTGTGATTGATTAGGATGAAGAGTTGGATCACGCATAGTCTATAAATAAGATCCTGCGCCCAACTCAAAAAAATAAAAAAGAACAATTCTCTATGCCCCAAGGCTGCCTCTCTCTTCCTCCTCCATGCTAAGTTCATCTTCTTCCTCTCCTCTCCATGTCCAAAGAAGTTTGGGATCTTAGTTGGTGCAATCTAGGGGAGAGAAAGATGATAGAAAGCTAGAAGGCTGTGCTGCTGCAAAGGACAACTGCTGATCTTCGAAAGCTATTTTGAAGATCCTCCAAATCAAATTCAGATCTAATTTCTAGAGACGTGATAGAGAAGAAGAGAATTTTTAGATCCAGTCTGAGTGGATATCGGTAGAGGCCAGGCACTTGCGTGGCTAGATCTAGAACCTTCCACTGCTTACAGGATCATCAACGGATAATAGGATTACCCAACATCAAGGTAAATTAAATCTGATTTAATTTATCTATATTTTATTTTAATTATTAGAATAATAAAAATTTGATTTGAAATATTTTAGATTTGATTCAGATTAAAGAAAAAATTTTTGAAATATATCTCTTGATCCGATCAGATCTGAATAAACCTGATCTGGAAAATCAGGATTTTCCTTCAACCGATATCAGAACAAGATTCTAAAGTATTTAGATCTAATTTTAAATTTATTTTAATTAAAAAATAAGTAATTTTAGATGTCACATGAGATGTGATCAGATCTAAAATTAGAAAAAATTAAAATTAAATTATTTGGATCTAAGATTAGAAAATATGCATGACTAGTTCTAAAATAGAATAGTTCTATAGAATAGTCTTGCATGTTACAATTTAATTTGATTAAATCATATTTTAGATCTATTTATTTACTATTTTTTAATATTATAATTATTATAATAACATCTAAAAAATAATAAATAAAAATTATTTAATTTTAACATCATATGAGATATGATTGATGCATGTCTAGACTAGTTGTAGAATAGTTCTACATAGTTATGTAGATTAGAGTTTATTTTGATAAGATCAATTTAAATCTAATTTTTTAGATTATTATTGAAGGAAAATCATGATTTTTCAGACCAGGTTCATTTAGATCTGATCAGATCAAGAGATATATTTTAAAAAAAATTTTCTTTAATCTGAATTAGATCTGAGATGTTTTAGATTTGATTCTTATTATTCTAATAATAAAAAAAAAATCTAGATAAATTAAATTAAATTTAATTTACCTTGATGTAGAGTAATCCTATTATTCATTGATGATCCTGTAAGCAGCGAAAGGTTCTAGATCTAGCCACACAAGTGCCTGACCTCTATCGATATCCACTTGGGTTGGATCTGGAGATCCTCTTCTTCTCTATCACGTCTCCAAAAATCAGATCTAGATCTGATCTTGAGGATCTTCAAAATATCTTTCGAAGATCAATAGTTGTCCTTTGCAGCAGCGCAACCTTCTAGCTTTCTGTTGTCTTTTCCTCATCTAGATTGCATCAACTAAGATCCCAAACTCCTTTGGGCATGGAGAGGAGAGGGAGAAGATGGACTTGGCATGGAGGAGGAGAGGAGAGGTAGCCTTGGGGTGTGAAAATTTTTAATTCTCAGATACTCCTTGAGTTGGGTGTAGGATCTTATTTAAAGACTATGCGTAATCCAACTCCTCTTCTTCCCAACAAATCACAATCCTTTGTGAAATCAGATCTAAATCTGATTGATGGGAATAGAGTCCCCTGGATTCATCCTTAGATCTTAGGAGAAGTCTAATCGAAATCCAAAAAGAAGATGGAGTCCCTATCCAATAGGGACTCCTTGGGCGCCTCCAAGCTTGGTGCACACGCGTGCATGCGCCCTCCTCCTTGCCTAGATTCTGATAGGGGGATAAGCCCCCACCAGCTCTCCAATAGGTGCATGACACGTGGACAGAAGTCAAAGTATCAATGGTCAATATTTGACCAGTCAAAGGTCAACTTTTGACCAAAGTCAAAGGACGAGAAATGGTAGGTGACCAAAAATGGCAGGTATTGTCTTACAAAATAAGACAACCCTTTTTCTGATCTGGACATGCTCCAGTCAGACCAAGTGAAGGCCTCTGATCGAGCACAAACTCCTTTGGCTCAGTTAGGATAACTATTTATGATAGTAAAAGAAGAACGTTAGGTTCAATCGAGTGCTAGCATGATTTCCTTGAACCTAATTGAATCTCATTCAGATCAATTGAACTGGATCAGTTCAATTGATGATCACCAGATTCAAACCCTTGTTTGTGTGACCCAGTTAGGTTCAGTTCTGTATGGTAATGGGATATGTCATGATCTCTATCATCGACATCATCGAAACTCCTTTCGATGGATCAGAACTCTTCTGATTCGAACAGCTAGAATGATCGATCATCTAAATCATTCTAATTGCTCCCAAAATCCACCAGTGACACCTAGCAGTATATGGTGGCAACCCATCAGAGCTGAATGCGAACCTCTTGGTGCAGCTACCTATGTGATTAAGTTCTTCTATCTTGAGCCCCGATCAGATTAGGGTTAAGGTGAACTCGTCAAACCCTATTTTCTGTCATATGATGTAATCATTCGATTCAAGTTCGATGTGAAAACCTAAATAGAAACTCTTTCTATTATTTCACTCTGCCATGGCCATGGGCTTCAGGACTTGATTCTATGATTATCATAGGGCTACTCCTCTACCACCGAGGTAGATAGATTCTATCTTGATGCAATCCAGTTCCTACAATGAACATGCTATAGCCAACATACACCTCAGGATTCCAAATGGCTAGGAGACTGAGTTATGGTGTAGTCAAACTATAACACCCTCAAGGTGAACTATTGATGCACCTCAGGTCAAAGAACCAGACACACCACTGCAGCATCGAGTCAGTCATTGACGAGAAGGTAGACTTCCTAATGACTACTCGAGGTGGTCACGCTCAGTGCCCTCATTCTCTAACGAGTACATGTACTCTCACTCCGATGTCTCCACACCGTAGACTCAAGACTCATCTACTAAAGAGAAGTGATTGTACACCAACATTTTGGATCAATCACCATCCTCGTGATGATCCTATGGTCGGGAGCATTTTATGAGTTAATAATGATTATTCATGTCTTAAATTTTCAACTCTTGAAAATATGAATTATCATTACCATTAACTAAAAGGATGTATCACAGACACTAAATACACATATGTGATAGAAAATAACCCATTTTATTGATAATAGTCAAAATTATAATTTTGCCCCTAGAAGTGTATTATAAGTGTTAGCCAATTCTGGCTTCTAGGGCACATATATCTAACAATCTTTCACTTGTCCTAAAGTCAATTGGCTATAAGTCTAAGTACAATCTTCTCAAGGT
>QRFJ01005376.1:0-45623 GCA_006176705.1 Cocos nucifera | reverse complement strand
GACACCTATCAATATCTGGGTGGCAACGCCATACAAAACTAAAAATGAATCTCTTGGATGGCACTACTTAAGTGATTTAAGTCTTCTATTCTTGAGTGCCCCAAATCAGATATTTTGGGAGCATTTAGAATGATTTAAATGTTCGATCATTCTAGATGTCTGAATTAGAAGAGTTCTGATCCATCGGAAGGTATTTCGATGATGTCGATGATAGAGACTACGACATATCCTATTACCATACAGAACTAAACCTAACTAGATCACAATAATAAGGTTTGGATCTGGATATCATCAATTGGATTAACTTAGTTTAATTGATTTGAATTAGATTCAATTAGGTTCAAGAAAATCGTGCTAAAACACTATGGAGCCTAATGTTCTCCTTCTACTATCATTAGAAGTTATCTTGACTGAGCAAAATGTGTTTGTGCTCACTCAGATATCTTTACTTGGTCTGACTGGAGCTTGTCCAGGTTAGAAAAGGATTGTCTTAATTTATGAGATAAATTTGAGACAACACCTGCCATTTTCCAACATTTGTTGATTCTTGTCTTTTGACTTTGGTCAAACGTTGACCTTTGATACTTAGACATCTGCCCATGTGTCATGCACCCATAGGAGAGTAGATAGGGGCTTGTCCCCTTGCTAGAAAATGAAATGGAGGGGGCACACACCTAGGGAGGCATGCACCCAAGGATAGGGATGCCTGGAGTCCCATACAGATGGGACTCCAGGATGCTTCTTGGAATCAACTTAGGTAGGTGCCTAAGACTCAGCTTTGACCAGTCTTGGCACCACCTAAGGATGATTTGAGGGGGCTCTCATCTGATTGGATTAGGTGATGTCATCCCATCAATCAGATTTAGATCTGATTGCATGAAGCAATCTTATTGGCTGGGATGATGTGGCACTGCATGGCGCAGCAGGGTCTATAAAAATCCTGTCTACGCCAAACTTTAGAGAGAATAACATATAGCCCATGCCACAAGGCAGCCCCTCTCCCTCCTCCATACCATCTTCTAGTCCTCTCTCCCCTCTCCATGCCCAAGGAGATTTGGGATCTAGTTTGGAACGATCCAGGCAAGAGAAAGGTGACGAGAAAGAAAGAAGGCGGTACTACTGCAAGTGATGATTCTAGATCCTCAGAAGGAGTTTTGAAGATTCTCCAAATTAGATCTAGATATGATATTTATAGAGGTGATAAAGAAGGAGAAGATCTCTAGATCCAACCAGAGTGAATACCAATAGAGGCCAGGCACTTACGTGGCTAGATCCAGAACCTCAGGCAATCAACAGGATCATCATAGGATAATTTGATTACCCAACAAAAGATAGAAATTAAATCAAATTTAATTTACTTTTATTTTATTTTATTAGTTCTATAAAATTAAATTTAAAATATCTCTGGTCTGATATAGATTCAAAAGAAAAATTTTTGAAATATCTCTCTTGATCCAATCAGATCTGAACGAACCTGATCCGAGAAATCTGAATTTTTCCTTCACTTATGGACTTGATTCTCATGATCGTCATAGGGCTACTCCTCATCTACTGAGGTAGATAGATTTCTTATTGGTGCAATCCAATTCCTACAATGAATATGCTATAGCCAACATACACCTTAGGATTTTGAATGGCTAGGAGATCGAGTCATGGTATAGTCAAACTATAACATCCTCAAGGTGAACTATCGATGCACCTCAAGTCAAAGAATCAGACACACAACTGCAGCTTCAAGCCAGTCATCGATGAGAAGGTAGACTTCCCAATGACTGCTCGAGGTGGTCACGCTCAGTGCACTCATTCTCTAATGAGTACCTATAGCATAGACTCAATACTCATCTACTATAAAGAAGTGATTGTACACTAACCTTCTGAATCAATCACCATCCTTATGATGATCCTACGGTCAGGAGCATTTTATGAGTTAATAATGAAAATTCATGACTTAAGTTTTCAACTCTTGAAAATAAGAACTATCATTGCCATTAACTCAAGGAATGTATCACAGACACTAAATACACATTATGATAGAAAATAATTTATTTTATTATTTGTAGTTAAAATTATATTTTTGCCCTTAGAAGTGTATAACAAGTGTCAGCCAATTCTAGCTTCCAGGGAAGACATATCTAACAAACTCCCACTTGATCTAAAGCTATATGGCTTCAAATCTATGTCCCATCTTCTCAAGGTGGGTTTCGATCTTTTGCTGGCCCAACGATTTTGTAAGTGGATCTACCACATTGTCTGCAGAATTGACTCTCTTGACCTCGACGTATCCTTTCTTGAGGTAAATACAGATGAGGTGGTATCGCCGCTCGATATGTTTGGATTTTTGGTGACATCTTGACTCCATAGCAAGGGCTATGGCACCATTATTGTTGCAGTACATACGAATGACATCTAATGGTATTACTCCGATCTCTACGGTGAACTTCTTATACCAGAATGCCTCCTTCGCAGCTTCTAATGCAGCGATGTATTCTACTTCCATGGTGGAATCTACTATTACTGTCTATTTGGAACTCTTCCAATTAACAGCACCACCATTGCACACAAACAGATTTTTAGATGTCGACTTTCAATCATCTATATTGGACATAAAATTTATGTCTGTATACCCTTGGACTTTGAGTTCTCCATTATCAAAAACCAAGAACATATCCTTAGTTCTTCTTAAGTACTTAAGGATACATTTCACAGAAGTTCAGTGTTCTGCTCCTAGATTTGATTGAAATTTGCTTGTGACACTCACAGCATGGGCTATATCAGGTCGTGTACAAAACATGGCATACATGAGGCTCCCTATTGTAGAAGCATAAGGGATTTTGCTCATGCATTCAATCTCCTCTGGTATGTTGGGACATATTTTCTTAGAGAGATGAATGCCATGTCTGAAGGGTATCAATCTCCTTTTGGAGTTTTTCATACCAAACCTCTATAGCACTTCCTCTATGTAAATCTTCTATGAAAGACCTAGCATCCTATTCGATCTATCTCTATAGACTTTGATTCCAAGAATGAAGGATGCTTCTTCTAGGTCTTTCATGGAGAATTCTTTAGATAACCATATTTTAACTATGGTTAATGTGGAAATATCATTCCCAAGAAGGAGGATATCATCCACGTACAGTACGAGAAAGACAATAGAGCTCCCACTGATCTTTCTAAAAATACATGGTTCCTCATTCTTGATAAAATCAAACAATTTGATCACATCATTAAAATGAGTATTCTAGCTCCGAGATGCTTGCTTAAGTCCATATATGGATCTTTGCAGCTTGCATACTTTGTGATCAGTATCACTGGATGTGAAATCCAACAACTATTCTATATAGATATCTTCCTCAAGATATCCATTTAAGAATGCCATTTTCACATTTATTTGTCATATTTCATCATCGAAATAGGCTACAATAGTAAGCAATGTGCGAATGGATTTAAGCATGGCTACTGGCGAAAAGATATCTTTGATAGTCAATGGCTTGGCGCTGACTATAACCTTTTACCACTAATATAGCTTTGAATGTCTCTACATTTTCATCTACACCAATCTTTCTATTGTAGATCCATTTACACCCAATAGGTACTATACCTTCTGGTGGATCTACCAGGTCCAGACTTGGTTTGAGTGTATCGAGTCAATTTCTGACTACATTACCTCTAACCATTTCTTGGAGTCGATATCTGATATCGCCTTGTTATAGATTTTGGGATCATCAACATGAACTCCATTACCTATGAGGAACATTTTCTCTACTTTCTCTGAAATAGTACCTAAGTATCTCTTAGGGGGACGGAAAACCCTTTTTGATTTTTGAGGTGGATAAGGTAGTGATTGTATTGGCTCAACTTGATTTGGTTCCAAAGGATCCTTAGCACTTTGCTCTTAGGAGACTTTCTCCTCTAGCTTGTTCTGCTTTCTAATGCCACCATCTTGAATAAACTATTTTTCAAGAAAGATGGCATGTTGATTGACAATCACATTGTGATCTTCTAGAATGTAGAAATAATATCCTAATAACTCTTTAGGATATCCTATGAATCGAGCTCTAAAGGATCTATAGTCTAACTTGTCCGCTTGTTGTCTTTTGACATGAGCCGGACAATCCCAAATTATGAGATGACTTAGACTTAGTTTCTTACCATGCTATGTCTCATACAGTGTGGTAGGAATGATTTTAGAAGGAATCTTATTCAGTAAATATATAGCAGTTAACAAACTGTATTCTCAAAGAAAATTAGAAAGGTCTGTGAAACTCATCATGGATCGGACCATATCTAATAGGATCCGATTTCTTCATTCTGAAATCTCGTTGAGTTGTGGTGTTCCAGGTGGAGTCCATTGAGAGACTATGTCATTCTGCATGAGATAGTCCAAGAATTCTCGACTAAGGTATTCACCTCCTTGATCTGATCGAAGAATCTTAATGGATTTTTTAATTTGCTTTTCTACTTCATGTCTGAATTTTTTAAACTTTTCAAAGCTTTAGACTTGTGTCTTATAAGATACACATACCCATACCGAGATAAATCATCAGTAAAGGTTATGAAGTGGATAAAATTACCTCTAGCTGGCACATCAAATGGGCTACACACATCAATATGTACTAGGGCATGTAAATTCGTTGCCCTTTCCCCATGTGCCATAAAAGAGAGTTTAGTCATTTTGCCATGAAGACATGATTCACAAATTGGATATGACTTGAAAGTCAATGGACTCAATAGCCTAATTTTCTTCAATTTGTTAACCCTATCTTCTGCTATATGACCTAGTCTAAGGTGCCATAGATACCTATCGTTTGGACTATCCTTGGGTCATTTTGATTTTATGGCACTCACATTTTGCTCGATATTAAAAATAGATATATCAACATGTAACTGATAAGGACCGTTAATAAGAAAATCACTTGTAATTTTATTTCTTTCTTAAAGAATATTACAATGGTCCTTAAGAAAATTAATTACATAGCCTTCTCATGCTAAACATGAAATAGAAATCAAATTCTTGCTTACTGCAGGCACATAATAATAATCCTTAAGTACTAAATCTAAACCAGATAGTAGTCGAAGATGGTAGGTTTCCACGATCACAGCAGCAATCCTTGCTCCATTTTCAATGCATAGGATCATCTCACCATCCTTCAGCCTCTTGCTATCCGCAAGACCCTGCATGGAAGTGCATAAATGAGCAATAGAACCAGAATCAAGCACCCAATTGGATGAAAAAGAAATAATAAGATTAGATTCAATAACGAGCATACCTCCAGAAGGACCTACCTCCTTCTTATTTTTTAGGGTGGCTAGGTATGTAGGGTAGTTCCGCTTTCAGTGGCCGTCGGTGTTGCAATGGAAACACTTTCCTTTGTCAACAGCTTTCTTCTTTAGCTCTATCTTCTTTTTCTTTCCTCCTTCCACCTTCTGCCTTTTCGCAGACATCTTCTTCCTTTCAAAAGACTTTCTCTTGGAAGAAGTCCATTTCATAGCAAATACTAAGTCTTTAGAATCTTTCATTGAAAGCTCAGCAGTAACTAGCATGTTCATAAGCTCGGTCAAAGTATTTTGAAGTTTATGCATATGGTAGTTCATGATGAACTAGCCATATGCATCAGTCAAGGATTGTAGAATTATATCATTCTGCAGATCCAGGTCAAACTTCACTCCGAGCTTCTCAAGCTCTTTCAAGTTCTTGATCATCATCAGACAATGATCTTGGACTAACAACGAATCATGCATTTTAGCCTTGAATAGTCGTTTAGTGATTCGATATTTGGCTATGCGACTCTATTCACCAAATATCTCTTGCAGGTGAGCCAACATTTGGTGGGCAGTCTTGATATCTTCATGTTGGTGCTGAAGCTCATCAGACATCGAGCCCAACTTGTAGTATCTAGCCTTATTATCTTCATCTATCCACTTATCAAGAGACGCTCTCTGTTCAGCGGATGGATGAGCTCGTAAGGTGGGGGGATCCTGGTCCAATACATCAGTTAACTTCTCAAAATCCAAAATAATTTTGAAATTTTGAAGCCAATCCTTGTAATTGGATTCGGTTAGTCTATGGGTGTCTAGGATACGTGCTAGTGGATTGGATGCAAATATTTTGCTTTTCCTATAGAGAGTCAAAGTTTTTAGTTAGATATTGTAATTAAGACTTGATCAATTTAGTTAGAGATTTAATTTTTAAATACATTAGCTTTCATTATTTTCTCGGATCCCTATACTTCCTTTGTAGAGATGCAAAAATCTCTATGATTATAGATTTCTAATGGGTGGTGCAGTCCCACCAACTAACTCATCACCTCACCTAACAGTTATTGGTGATGGATTAGCCAATGAGTGAATAACTCTTGTCCAATGATTCTCTAATCATGGTGCACCCAAACTTGATCTCTAATTCATGAATCTCATCATGCTCAAAATATTGATCTACTTCTTAGTTAAGTCAGACCCACCATTTGCACAGATTAGATTCTTAATTAGGTCTCTCACCGTATCCAGAATATTGAGTCTAATTTATCCTCCAGTCCATAGCATCCAATGCTTAATAGACATGGTTGCATCTTTCTGATGCAACTGAACCACTGTGATGAGTTGAGAATAATCAACCCCAAAAAGAGCCCACATATCTATAATGGTAGAAGATCTTAGACTTAATCTTTTCTTAGGAAGATTTGATTTAGGTCTCTTTAAACTTGACTTACAATAGCTATAACAATTGTGACTAACCTAGTGGTATGGGTTAGCTCGGATTGTTAACTACCTTAGATCAGGATTGGGTTGACAAATATGGCTAGGTAAGTGAGACTGATGGAAGGGGTATGCCATTAACTCGATAAGAATGCATTCAAGTCGAGTAGCTTTCAATTAAAAATCAGTCGATCATATCTACCAGACTTACCTTAGACACCAAATTATTGAGCTAGAACCAATCAGGTTAGCTTACAATCCAGACTCTAACCATTGAGCCTAATTAGGTCTTAGCTTGATAGATCACTCATGTGATTCGATCTTGATCCAGACTTAATCCTATTAGGTTGGTCAATTAAAGCACTCTTAATTGCATCTAACCAACTCTTGATTCCATTTGATCAACCGCTAGACCTAATTGAGCTACCCAAGTCTGAACCTAATTTTATAAATATGTCTTAAATCAAAAAATTCTTAATTTTTAGACTTAACATATTTCATAATCTTAATTCTTAATTATATTTAGGGTTCATAAATAAAATATGTAAATAAAATTCAAGGGTTTCAGGATCTAGGATTTTGCAAAAAATAAGTTTTAGGTTTCTAATTAAGGATGAACGCGCAGCATCTCTACACATCATAAGAACACCCTATTGAATGGAAGGAGTGGATATTTAAATTCTACTTTGTTCTTATGATCGAACGGCCAAGGGGAACGTCTTAATTAGAAATATGAAAACTACAAAACTAGTTAGATCTACATCATATATCTCATATATAAAAAATTGATCTAACTATAAACATATTTTGCATACATCTTCATGTATCATATCATGCTTATTTTCAGATCTAAATTATCTCACAATCATCTAAAAAATTAAATTTAAATTAATCATATCAAATTAAAATCTATTCTGGATAATTATGTAGAACTATTCTACAACTAGTCTAAACATGCATTCATCATATCTCATATGAACAAAATTAAATAAATTTATTTTCTATTTTTTGATCTTATTATAATATTTATAATATCAAGAAAAGTAAATAAATAGATCTAAAAATTATAACTAATTAAATTAAATTATGATCATACTAACTATACATAGAATAATTCTATTCTATAACTAGTCATGCATCTTGTAAAACTTAGATCTAAATTATTTAATTTTTTTAATTTTTAATTTTAGATTTAATCATATATAATGTGACATCTAAAATATTTAAATTATCATATCAAAATTAAAATAAAATTAGATCTAATAAAAAATGCAACCTGGCTCTGATACCAATTGAAAAGAAAATCTAGTTTTCTGGGTTAGGTTCGTTCAGATTTGATTGGATCAAGAGAGATATTTTAAAAAAAAATTTCTTAGATCTAAATTAGATCTAAGACTTTTCAAATCTAATGATCTAATAAAATAAAATAAAATAAAATAAAATAAAATAAAAAATAAATTAAATCTAATTTAATTTTACCTTATTGTGGGTAATCTGATTATCCTGTGATGATCCTGATGCCTGTTTGAGATTCTAGATCTAGCCATGCAAGTGCCTGACCTCTACCGGTATCCACTCAGATAGGATCTGAAGATCTCCTCCTTCTTTATCATTTCTCCAAAAATTAGATCTAGATCTAATTTTGAAGATCTTCAAAACTCTTTTCGAAGATGTGAGTTATCTCTTGCAGCAGTGCGGCCTTCTTTCTTTTCCTGTTGCCTTTTTCTTGCTTGGATCACACCAAACTTGTGCCCAAAAATTCTTGGGCATGGATAGGAGAGAGAACACCTAAAGGTGGCATGGAGGAGGAAGAGGGGCAGCCTTGTGACATGGGCAATAGGTCAAGCTTCTTTGATCTTGGTGCAGATAGGGTTTTTAAGGATCCTGTTGCGCCATGCAGTGCTACATCATCCTTGCCAATCATGGCTTTTTGTGTAATAATATCTAAATCTGATTGATAAAATGATATCATCTAATCTAATCAGATGAGGGCCCCTCTGACTCATCCTTAGATGGTGCCAAAATTATGTCAAAGTAGTCTTCTAGGCACCATCCAAGTAGAATCCCCGAAGCAACTGGAGTCCCATCTGTACGGGACTCCAAATGCTTTATCCATTGGCGTACACCTCCTTAGATGTGCACCCCTTATCCATCTACTTTTTAGTAGGTGGACTGGTCCAAGAACTCTTTATTATGATGGCTTGATACACGGGCAGATGTCTAAGTGTCAAAAATCAATGTTTGACTAAATGTCCAAAATAGGATTTAGCAGGTGATGAAAAATGGTAGGTATTATCTCAAATTCATCTCATAAATTAAGACAATCCTTTTCTGACCTGAACAAGCTTCAGTCAGACTAAGTACAGGTACCTGAGTGAGCCCAGACACATTTGGCTCAGGCAAGACAAACTTTAATGCTAATTAAAGGAGAATATTAGGCTCAATCGTGTGCTAGCACGATTTTCTTGAACCTAATTGAATCTAATTCAAATCAATTAAATTAGATTAGTCCAATTGATGATATCCAGATCAAAATCCTTATTTGTATGATCCAGTTAGATTCAGTTCCATATGGTAATGAGATATGTCGCGATCTCTATCATCAACATCATCGAAACATCTTTCGATGGATCAGAACTTTTTTGATTTAGACTAGTATGATTGATCATCTAAATTATTCTAATTGCTCTCAAAATTCATCAGTGACACCTAGCAGCATATGGTGGCAACCCATCAGAACTAAAAGTGAATCTCTCGATGTAGTTTTTTGTGTGATTAAGTTCCTCTATCTTAAGCCCCGACCGGATTAGGGTTAAGGTAATCTCGTCAAACCCTAATATCTGTCATATGATTAATCATTCGATTCAAGTCTAATATGAAAACCTTAATAAAAACTCTTTCTATTATTTCACTCTGCCATGGTCAAGGGCTTATGGACTTGATTCTCATGATCATCATAGGGCTACTCCTCATCTACCGAGGTAGATAGATTTTCTATTGGTGTAATCCAATTCGTACAATGAACATGCTATAGCCAACATACACCTCAGGGTTTCGAATGGCTAGGAGACCGAGTCATAGTATAGTCAAACTATAACACCCTCAAGGTGAACTATCGATGCACCTCAGATCAAAGAACTAGACACATAACTATAGCTTCGAGCTAGTCATCGATGAGAAGGTAGACTTCCTAATGACTGCTTGAGCTGGTCACGCTTAGTACCCTCATTCTCTAACGAGTACCTATACTCTCACTCTAGTATCTCTACACTATAGACTCAAGACTCATCTACTATAAAGAAGCGATTGTATACCAATCTTCTGGATCAATCACCATCCTCATGATGATTCTATGGTCAGGAGCAATTTATGAGTTAATAATGAAAATTCATGTCTTAAATTTTCAACTCTTGAAAATAAGAACCATCATTGCCATTAACTCAAGAGATGTATCACAGACACTAAATATACATTGTGATAGAAAATAATTTATTTTATTATTTATAGTCAAAATTATAATTTTGTCCTTAGAAGTGTATAACAAGTATCAGCCAATTTTGGCTTCTAGGGCTCACATATCTAATAGATGTTGCCGAATTTTTTTTGGATAAGGAACAAAGAACAAAGCTATGGCAACAATAAAAGTGATGCATTTTTGGAAGGGATAGGACCACACCTATTATGATGGAGTTGGTGGAGTTAGGATTCATGAATCATTATTCTTTGTTTTCAGATGGATATCGACAAAAGTTGGATGAACATCAAAAATATTTTCTTGCCTGAATATCAAAATGACGTTCAAGATTTTATTGAATTTGCATGGTATAAGGCTGATAGTGCTAGTCGAATAAAGTGTCCATGCAAAAGATGTGTCAATATGGTATATCATTATAAATAACTTGTTGAGGTGCATCTGCTACATTTTGGTATGGACAAGAAGTATACTCGCTGGATATGTTATCGAGAGGATGATCCGAATGAAGTTTTTTACGACGATGATGATATCGAAGATGATATTGATGCTGCTGAATCAATGAAATATGGTGGTATAGGTTTACTATTGGATATTGATGCTAGTGCATCTCAAGGTAGTTTTGGTCATCAATATAATATTAATAAGGTAGAAGGGACTTCTGACCAGTTTGCAAAGCTTGTTTGGGATGCATTAGAGCTACTCTATCCAAATTATGTGAATTTCTCCAAGATAGAGTTTTTGATAAAATTGCTTCATGTTAAAACTATGAATCGATTGAGTTAGAAGTCTTTTGATCAAAATTTAGCATTGATCAAAGCAACTCTTTTCGATGGATCGACACTTCCAAAATCATATACTGGAGCAAAAATGTATATGCAAGAATTGGGACTTGGCTATATTCCTATATATGCCTGCAAAAATGATTGTATATTATTTTATAAGGAGAACGAATAAGCAAGTGACTGTCCACAATGTGGTGAGCCTAGGTACAAAACAGATAATAGGAAAAGAAAGAAGATACCTCATTAGGTTTTAAGGTATTTTTCATTGATTCTAAGACTTCAAAGGTTGTATATGTCCATAAAGACAGCTGAAGAAATGAGATGGCATCATGAACAGTGGGTTTCGGAGGAGAACATACTTAGCCATCTGGCTGACTATATAGTATGGAAAGACTTCAATGCAAAGCATCCAATATTTGCGAGTGACCCATGCAATATCTAGCTTGGTCTAGTGATAGATGGATTTCCTACAACTTATGGCATATGATGCTAGTTGTATATAATGTATCATCTTGAAAATGCATGAAAGAGCCATTTATTTTTGTGTCATTATTGATTCTGAGTCTGAAAGCACTAGATAATGAAATTGATGTATATCTATGACCCTTAATCAATGATCTGAAGGAGCTATGAAAAAATGGAGTATAGACATACGATTCTGTCAGTCGAAGAAATTTTAAGTTGCATGCATCAGTTTTATGGACCATAAATAATTTTCCTGCATATAAAAACTTATCTAGGTGGAGTACCAAGGGATATCTGGCATGTCGAACATGCAATAAGGATATGTTCTGCTTATATTTAAAGCATGGAAAGAAAATCTACTTTATGGGTCATCGGTGATTTTTACTTGCTAATCACTCTTGGAGGACTCGTTATAACCAATATTCTGATGGTAAGTCTGACCGATGTCTGCCACCTAAGAAGCTAAATAGACTGAAAGTTTTAGAACAACTTGAAGCCATTGAAAATGTAAAATTTAGAAAAATATTGAATACTCGCAAGTGGAAGCGTATTGAAGCTGAGCTGAATTGGACGAAGTAAAGCATATTTTTCAAACTACCATATCGGAAGCAATTACTACTTCATGATAACCTGAATGTGATGCACATTAAGAAGAATATTTATGATAGTGTCATCGGTACAATGTTGAACATCCCAGAAAAAATAAAAGATAATTCAAAAACTTGCCTCAATTTGCAGAAAATGAGAATCCGATCAGAGCTGCATTTAGTTCGTCAAGGTGATAAATTTTTTATGCCACCTGCATGTTATTCATTTTTTGGTAAGGAGAAGAAGAGTTTCTGTAGATGGTTCAAAACTGTAAAGTTTTCTGATGCTTACGCTTCAAATATATCACGATGTGTTGGCAACAATAATGGCAATATTTCTATCATGAAAAGTCATGACTCCTATATGATGATACAATGCTTGCTTCCTATGGTGATGCGTGGCTATCTGAGTGGTGATGTTCAAACTGCATTGATTAAGTTGGAAGTATCTTTTCAAGAACTGTGTTACCAAAAGTTGATGATTAACTTAATCGAGAAGTTTGAGAAGAATATTGTGATCATTCTTTGTAAGTTAGAAAAAATCTTTCCACCATCATTTTTTGATGTTATGGTGCACCTAGCTGTTCATCTTCCAAAGGAAGCTCTTCTGGCCGGCCCGGTACATTATCGGTGGATGTATCCTATTGAAAGTTAAAGAAATCATAATCTCTTTGATATATTTGTTGTATGTCTTAAATGTATTAGAACTTATGAAATTATTTTTTATTTATATATTCTTATGTATTCTAAAAAAGTATATCCGCAATAAAGAATGGCTTGAAGGATCCATAGTGGAAGCATACATTGCTATGGAGTGTCTCACATTCTACTCGATGTATCTTGACAATATTGAAACAAGATTCAATCATGCAGATCATGAATGGGATGATGATGAACCAACACTGTTCACATTCAAACAAATGGTTCGACCCATAGGTGGAAGAAGATATGAGTTCATGGACACGAATGAGCTATCCAAAGCACACTTCTATATTCTAAATAATTGTGAAGAAGTTGAAGATTTAATTGAGTAAGTATTATCTATGCATCATTTTAGTGTTCTAACTAATTTTTTTCATGTCGATGTAAAATTAAAAATGATGACTTATTGCAGTGAGCACAAGAATATACTATCAAGGAAGAATAAAGAAAATGTTAATGATCGACATAGAATGGAATTTGCAAAATGGTTTAGGGACCATGTAAGTTTCACTAGAATTATTTCATATTTTTATAATTATGCAATTAGTTACTTAAAATAACTAATTTTTTATGACTTATTGTAGATGAAATCTAAGTATTTCAATAAAGAAAAATGTGCGATCGATGAGTCATACAATTTAGCATGTGATCTCAATCGAAGAGTTAACTACTACACATCTTGCATCATTGGAGGAATGAGATTTAATACAAGAGAGCTTGAGATGCAAACACAGTCCCAGAAAAGTGGGATTGCTATGATTGGATATGAAGGAGAAGAGAAGATTGAATATCTTGGTGTATTGATAGATATCAGAGAATTGAAGTATGGGTCCAAAAATTTGGTATTCCTATTTTAGTATGAATGATTGGATATTAGCAATAAGAAGATCAACATTCATATCAATCCATATTTTACTAGTTTAAATTTTGTGTGAACATGATACCAGAATGAGCCATATATATTAGCAACTCAAGCAAAACAAGTAATATATTTAAAGGATCTAAAATTTCGAGGTGATTGGTATGTCATACAAAGAATAATACCTAGAGGCATATATGATATACCAACCTGACTAGTGATGGACAATAATTCAGATCTAAATGAAGAGGAAGCTTTTCAAGAAGAAGAACAAACATTGACTAAGCACCTTGTTGATGAAGAACTTATGACAACTTCTTTGAATAGGGCTGATCTACCGTCCAATGAAGTTGAAACTAATTTTATATTTAATCTTAATGATTTAGAGGGTGATGATGATTTCATAAATGATGATGAGATAGAAGATGATACATTAATCAATTATTATGATTCAAAGGAGGATCTACAAATCGAGGAGGATACGAATATTGATACATAGATCTATATTCTTTATTGAATCTTCTATTGCAATAATGGTATGCAATACAAATATATTCATTAGCATTTATACATTTTTCACTATTATTGTTGATTATTACATTCATTTATATATCAAGTTAATTATATGCATACTTTAAGCATTGTAGGTATGGTGCCAAGAGGGATATGATGATGATCGACTTTCCAGCTTATCCCTGAGCCTTCCCCTATTTCCACTACTGCACCATTGGAGTCACCGGAGGGCCCTGTACAGGCGAGTCTGATTGAGCCAGGTTTGAGTGATCAGGCGGGCCTGAGTGGTATGTTAATATTTTTTATATAATAAAATTTGATTTTACTTTATCTATTAGGTTTATAGATGGCTATTATACTAATAATTTAATCATTATTTTTTTAGGCTATTTTATTTCAGTGGTGAGGTGAGGGCGAGGTCCATCAAAGAACCTCATCCTTGAGTGTTGGAGACACGAGCACGAGGGACAGTGTCTCCGCATCGAGATTCCATTAGACTATACCAGACCTATTAAGAGATGATACGAGCCATGGTAGACTGAGCTAGGCATCATTTGCCATAGCTATGCCCTGACGATGCTCTTTGATTGGCATCAGATTAAATGACCTCAAAGGGAGGTTTTCTATAGCCATTTACAAGTATAATAATATTTATTTAAATATTTAATTAGCATTGTATTCTTATAATATTTGTTATTTGCAAGCTATTTTTGACATTGTTGATATTGAGCACAATCATGTGCGATGAGTTTTAGATGATCATTTATGCTTGTATTTCAAAAAATACCAGCATGACATTCATCACCACTGGTATGCTATAGTATACGACTAGGGGTGGAGGCAATGCAATAATGGCCATATGATAGCATCACTATGGAGGACTGGGCTGTCATATGCCGCATGTACGAGGATCTGACATATCAGATAACTTCTTTTTTTTAAAATTTAATAATTAAATATTATTTATTTTTAAATTTATTTATTTATTAACTAATTTGAATGTTAACTATGCATGATCAATGTGCTAAAAATGCTGTAAATCAGGTGAGACAGATAGTCTCGCATTATGGGGGTTCGAGGTCATTCATTCACCATATAGAGCAGATGGTAACTAATTTTTATTTACCATACATTAACTTTTCAACTATTTAAAAAAAATTATTAATTATTCCCAAATTGCAGATAGATGTAGAGAGTGACGAACTTTCTGGTAGGATTGAGATCTACCAGCAAACACATCAGCAACAATTAGGAGGCTGGATGTTCGGGAGTCAGGAGCTTTATGTAAGTTTTTCCAACTACTTTTTCATTTGCATTTTGATTTTCAGTACAAACTTAGAATAGCTATAAATTTAATTTTCAGGATCGTATGATAGACATTAGATCCCAGCCTACCCCAGAGGGCTCAACCACACCCACAGATGAGGAGATCAATGATCAAGTGCTTGGTACGAGATCCTATTATGTTAGGAGGCTAGGGCATGGGATCAGAGCTCCTACATCTTTATGTCTGTCCAGGGTTGACATCCATGTTGCCTGTGATGTTTGACTGGCAGAGATATAAAGACAAGTTGCTGAGGATCGAAAGCTGACTGTTGAGTTGATTGCACACGTTGATAAGTACCAACTATTCTAGATGCAGATGATGAAGTGGATGGCATAGATGGAGCAGATGATGTAGATGATGAGCAGGTAGCAGTAGGCTGGTCCGAGCTTCTTTGAGCTCTTTTCTCCTTCTTCGATCCATTCTCCTTCTTCAAATATTATTGGTGCTTGATAGTCGGCTGCCTATTTCTATATATTTTTATTTTTATTTTAGATATTTTATATTTATAAAAAAATTCTTTCTATAATTATATTTTAATATAATGAAAAAAAAAATTATTTATAGATGAATGAAATGATGAAATTTATTTATGGATGAAATGATAAAATTTTTATGGATTTTTTATTTTAATTTTTAAATTATAATAATTAAAATAAAAAATATAAAAAAATTATAATTTTTTTAAAAAAAATTAAATTATGATGGAATTATTTATGATGGAAATATATCCATCATATATAATTAATTATCTATGATGGAAATAATCCATCATAGATAATAAAATTATTTATGATGGATATATTTCTATCATAAATAATTATCAATGATGGAAATAATCCATCATAGATAATAATTATCTATGATGGAATTTTCTATGATGAAAATTATTCATCATAAATAATAATTATCTATAAGTGATTATTTATGTCATAGATAATTAATTATTTCTAATGTATTATATTCTTCGATAAAAAAGTTATTTATGATGTAATAAAAAAAATTCCATCATCAATAATTCTATCATCGATAATTTAAGAAATAAAAAAAAAAATTGTCAATGAAAATTTTTTATCATAAAAAAGTATTATTAGCGACGAAAATATTTTTTTCGTTGCTAATTAGTATCTGTGACCCCATTTTTTGCAGCAAAGAATTAGCGACAAAATCTTCATCGCTAATAATTATTAGCGATGAAAAATGATTTTTTGCAACAAAATTTTTGCGTCATAAAAAATGTGTTCTATTGTAGTGCTATTTGTGAAATGCGTACCCCCATCACTAATTATGGTCTTACGGCAACCGAACTGACTTATAACGTTCTTTTGAATAAACTTGATTACCATCTTATGATTATTGGTTCATGTTGCTATAGCTTCTATCCACTTAAAAACATAATCTATTGTCACCAAAATATATTCATAACCATAAGAAGCAGGAAATGGGCCCATAAAGTCAATTCATTAAACATCAAAAATTTCAACTACTAAAATTGAGGATAGGGGCATCATATCTCTCCTTGAAATATTTTCTGTTTGTTAACATCTTAAACACTTATGATAGAAATCATGGGGATTCTTAAATAATGTTGGCCAATAAAATCCATTTTGGAGTACTTTCGCTATCATTTTCTTTCCACTAAAATGTCCCCCACAAGTTAATGAGTGGCAAAAAGTTAGGATACTTTGAAATTCACTCTTGAGGACACATCGTCGGATGATTTGGTCTAGACAAATTTTAAACAACTTAGGTTTTTTCCAAAAATATTGTTTTACTTGGAAAAAAAAATTATTTTTCTCTTGTTGAGTCCATGTGATGGGACTTGTCCTATCACCAAGTAATTAATTATATATGCAAACCATGGAAGATTATTAAAAGATACTGAAAATAGTTGTTCATCAGGGAATCTTTCTCCAATGCTTTCAATATTGTATTCTACCAAGATCCTTGAGATATGATCTGCCACCACATTTTGGGGACCCATTTTATCTACGATTTCAAGATCAAGTTCTTGTAACAAAAAGACTCATCTAATTATCCTAGGCTTTGTATCCTTATTTGACAGTAGATATTTTAATGCAGCATGGTTAAAGTAGACTAAGACCTTGGAGCCCAAAAGATATGACCTAAATTTTTCTAGGGCAAATACAACTGCTAGTAATTCTTTCTTGGGGTTGGTGTAGTTCAATTGAGCATCAGAGAGAGTTTTGCTAGCATAGTAAATTACATGAGGTTCCTTATTGAATTTTTGCCCTAATACTACTCCTATCGCATAATCAGAAGCTTCACACATAATTTTAAATGGTAGGGTCCAATCTGGTGGTTTGATAATTGGTGTAGTAGTTAATGTTATTTTAAGTTTGTTATAGGTGGCTAAAAAATCTTCATTAAAATCAAAAAAATTATCTTTAGCCAAAAGGTTACATAAAGGTCATGAAATTTTGCTAAAATCCTTAATGAAGCACCTATAAAATCCTACATGTCCTAAGAAAGATCATACTTCTTTAATCGATGTTGGGGGTAGGAGTTTTAATATTATCTCAACTTTGGCTTTGTCCACTTCAACCTCCCACTTGGATACAATGTGTCCAAGTATGATTTCCTCACAAACCATAAAATGGCTCTTTTTCCAACTTAATACCACATTCGTCTCCAGACATCTTCTAAGTACTTTAGTTAAATTTTGGAGACAAACATCAAAATTAGAGCCAAAATAGATAAGTCATCCATAAAAACTTCTAAAAATTTATCGACCATGTCAGAAAAATCACTATAATGCACCACTAAAAAGTGGTTGGTGCATTACATAGTCCAAAAGGCATTCTACAGAAGGCAAAAGTACCAAATGGGCAGGTAAAGGTTGTTTTCTCTTGGTCCTTTGGAAATATAGGCATTTGATTGTATCCCGAATATTCATCCAAGAAGTAGAAGTAACTCTAACCTGCTAACCATTTTAGAATTTGATCAATGAAAGGTAATGAAAAGTGATCTTTTCTAGTCACGGCATCGAGTCATCTATAGTCCACACATACTCGCTAGCTAGTTGCTGCATGAGTAGATAATAATTCATCTTTTTCATTTTCTACCATAATGATACCTGATTTGTTAGGCACCACCTGGGTCCGGCTAACCCACTTACAATAAAAAATTAGATAGATAATGCCTACATCTAATCATTTTATTACCTCTTGCTTTACTACCTCCCTCATGTTTGGATTTAATCGGTGTTGCATGTCTCTATGAGGTTTGGCCTTTGCCTTGCAATGTATATGATGCATGCACATGCACACAGAAGGATCATTGCCTTTTAGATCAGCAATTGTCCATCCTATGGCCTCTTTATGCTCTTTAAGCAAACCTATAAGTTGGTCTTCTTGATCTATGGTTAAGTCAGAGGATATGGTTATCGAAATGGTTTCATTAGGTCCGAGAAATAAATACTTTAATGTATTAGGAAGAGGCTTTAACTCTAGGGTAGGCGGTGCTTCTAGGGATGGTACCAGAGGGCTTGACTGAGTTGGTAATTGTTCTTACTTTACAGTCTAAGAAGGGGTGGTGCTAAAATTGGGTGGCCCTAAAAGTGCATTAACTCCCCTAGTGTGTCCATCAATATCGAAATCATCCACTCCAAAGTGTGCTAAGCATGCCCGTAAAGGGCCTGAGTTGAGCAGGGTATGGGTTTTGTCTTCTATAACTTCCTCTAGTAAATTGATTTCACTATGGTCGAAAGTGGATGGTCCCTATGCAGTGTTAAAAATATTCAACCTTAGCTTTTTGTTCCCAAAAGACACATTCATAACCCTGGTCCTACAGTTTATGCAAGCATTGGCAGTTGCGAGGAAGGGTCTACCTAGGATGATAGGTACTTGACTACGGTTGCTACCAAATTTCATGTCTAGCATCAGAAAGTCTACAAGAAAGTAAAATTCATCTACATTGACTAGCACATCTTTCAACATTCCATGGGGTACCTTAATTGATCTATTAGCTAATTGTAGGGTTACTATTGTGGATTTCAATTCTCCAAATCCAAAAAGGTCATAGACAGAACTTGGGAGAAGATTAACACTCACACCCAAATCCAACAATGCTTTCTTAATGGTCAGGTCTCCTATGACACAAGATATAATTGGGATACTGGGATTCTTAAGTTTGGGTGGGGTTATTTGTTGAAAGATAGAGCTAGCTTGTTCAATTAAGTGAACTTTCTTAGGTGTATGTGCTTTAGTTCTTTATTTTTGAGTGCACAAATCTTTGAGAAATTTGGCATATGTTGGAACTTATTTAATAGTATCAAGAAAGAGTAAATTAATTTGGACTTGTTTAAATAATTCAAGCATTTCATTCATTTTTATACCCTTCTTGTCTAAAGGCAAAGGGGTTTCTAAAGCACTAGGGAATGGGGCTTTAGGTGTAGGTGCTAGGTTGGTAGCTTCTTCCCTCTCTATGGTTTTATTTTTCTCTGATTTGGCTAGTTTTGATGGTTCTGGTTATTGAGTTGTTTTAGGCTAATTTATGATTTTTTCGCTTGTAAGGGTCATAACAAATTTGGCATGTTCGGAAAAAATCTCTGGGCCAGTGGAGCTTTCAGCTATGTACTATCCTTTTGGATTATTGATGGGCTAACTTTGAAGTTTTCCTTCCTCTCTTCTATTAAAAGCAGTGGCTAATTGTCCTAATTGGATTTCTAAGTTGGCTATTGATTTAGCATGGGAGTGAGTGTTCATCTTGAGCTCCTTTAGTTCTTATAATATTTTTTCTTCAAAGGAAGTATTTGAAGAAGATTGTGAATTTTGTGCAACTTGTGGGTATGGCGTCGGTTTATAGGCTCCTTCAGTGTAATTAGGTCTAGGTATTGGTGGCCTAGCAGTAGATTGTTGGTTCCAAGAAAAATTAGGATGGTTTCTCCAATCAGAATTATAAGTGTTGGAGTAAGTATTGTATCTTGGCCTAAAATTTTTCTGAGTTTGTGCTTGATTTACTTGTTCGTGTATAAACTCAGGAAACTGGGATGCAGTAGGACAATCATAAATATGGTGTGTGGAACTTGAACATATAGAACACACATTTATCATGGGTGTGGGTGGAGTATTGGTGGGCATTGCTTGCAGTACTAGGTCCATCTTTTGAGATAATTCATTTACTTGGCTGTAGATGTCTATCGAGCTACCTATTTTATAAATTCCACCCCATTTAGGATCAAACATGGGAGAGTCTCTCCTAGTAGCAGACATGGAAGAGTCTCTCCTAGCAGCAGACATATGGTGTAATAAATTTTTACTTAAGATTTTAAATAATTCCTAGGCTTCTTGCTCATTTTTTAGAATGAAGGTTCCACTACATGATGCATCAACCATCTGCCAGTGCTTCTCTATCAAGCCATCATAGAAGCACTAGACTAGTTGCCACTTGGGTACAACATGGTGGGGGCATTTTCTAATCAATTCTATTAATCTCTCCCAAGTCTCATGAAACATCTCTCCTTCTAATTGGAAAAAACTAGTTATGGCTTTTCTTATTTGATTAGTTTTTTCTATTAGGAAGCACTTCTTGAGAAATTTCTTTTGAAATGGGTCCTATGTTGAAATAGTTATAGTATCTAAGGAGCTTAGCCAATATTTGGCTTTGTCTTTCAATGAAAAGAAAAATAGTTTCAACCTACGGGCATCATCAAAGAAATTATGAATTTTAACTGTTGAACATATTTCAAGAAATTCATCAAGGTGTTTGTATGAGTCTTCATTGGCAAGTCCATAAAAAGATGGAAGCATCTAAATAACACTAGACTTGATTTCATATTGTGTAGCTTCTACTAGAGGAGCCTAAATGTAGGGAGAGTAGGTGTATGTAGAAGGAGTGAAGTACTCCTTCAATTGTTTAAGTGGATCGTTCTCCTGATTTTGGTCCATGTTTCTAGGTCTATTGGCTCTAAGGATTCTCTCGATTTCAGAATCTAGGAATTAAATTTTGGGTTGCAGTGAGTGACGCCCAAGCATAAACCTTACAATTATACCTTAGAGCAGACACAAAAAAAATATTAATTTAATTTTAAAAAATTTTTTAGATTTTTTTTAAATAAAAAGTGATGAAAGAAATCTTAAAGATGAGAGCCTAGAGAGTCTTAAGACTAAGAATTAGATGCGAAGAGTTTAATTAGGTTTGATATTTGTAGGTTAGCAATCAAGTTATGCAATCAAACCTGGCTAAATATTATCCTAGATCTAGACCGCTCCTAATTGTCAAGGTCACCTTCAAGCCCTTAAAGTAAAGAATCAGCCACTCAACTAGCCAGATAAGTATAAGATCGATGAGGGTCCCTCAGTTGATTGCCTTAGATATCAATTATGCTTGGCTAGGTAAGCTAATGGAATCAATTATAAACCACCTTTCTTCGAAAATATCCTTAGGGGCCAATGTCTAATTAATTTTAAGAATTAAGATTTAGATCAATGCAATATGAAGATTTATGGTTTTTGGTCTAAAGAAGGATCATCAAATCTCTATCTTATCTTATTTAATTGGATTTAGTGCCCTTAAAGTATCTTATGAAAATGAGATGCAAAAAGTTAAGATATCCAAGTTAGTTTAGACAATCAAACTTAAATTAATTAATTTTACCTGTTAGGTTCTGTGATCTGGTCTATAATCCCTAGATAGCTTATGCGGTGTTAATGTAATTTTTTAAATTATTATTTTTTTTTTTTAATTTTTAATTTTTTAAAAATTTTTAAATTTTTAAATTTTTTAAAGTAACTAAATTACGATCTTCGTAGGTGGTCAAAAATAAAACCTAACTCACTACTATATAGATAGGGTGAGTCAGGATCGAATCCACGGGGATCGTGTTAATTGCATTTAAAAGCAAGATTAAGATTGATTAAAAATAGATTAATTAAAAGTCTACTTAAATTAATTAAAAAAATAAATTAAATAGTAAATTAATTAAAAGAGGAGTTTCAAGTATGGAGATAGATTCTCAAAATTTTAATTGATCACTTATCCGACAACTAGAATTTTTTTAATATATTTTAATTAATATCTAATCAATAAAGATATAACCTATCTTAGAGAGCATGGTCTGTACCCTTGGATCACAGCCCATCTCTTAAAGTTATAAGCTAGTTTAAATTGATTTAGATATAATACTAAGGATTAATCTAAATATAATCTATCACAAGAGTACGAACATACCCATAGATCACAGCTCGTCCCAAGAGTAATAAACTATTCTAAATTAATTACAAAAAAATAAAGACATAATAATATTATAATTAAAAATAGTCTTTATTGTAAATTTAAAAGAAATATAAAAGATGGGAAATACAAAATACCATCAAATAAGATCATAATGATCTCCTAAGAAAGAGATGATCAGTCGACCATCAAAAAGCTTTTCGTTGATGTCTTCATCCTTGATTCTTTGCAGAAGATTCTTGATAGTGACTAGGTGCAGAAATCAGGAGCAAGAAAGGAAATTTGGTGGAGAAATAAGAGAGGTTGATGGTTTGTTGAACAAAGGAAGAAAAGAAGAGAGGATGAGAGTTTGGAGAGAGGGAAAGGGGAGAGGCTAGCTATTTTATGTTAAAGGAGAGGCTTGAAAGGGGCTTAGAGGAGCTTAGAAGGGCTTAGGGCTCGTTGGTTTGGCTTAGGGGCCTTTTTATAGAGGAAAAATTAGAAGAAATCAAGTTAGAATTGAAGAAAAGCAAGGAAAAATGAGTCTATTTCAGATTTTGCTGCCTAGGATAATTTTCTGCCTTCAGATTGGATTCAAACAATCCAAATTTGGTTAAAATCGATTGTTTGTAGCTTAAATAGGGCCCAAATTAAATTATAGCCGTCGGATCACTTGTTGGGAAGAATTTGGACCATTAGATGGTGCATGGATCCCCTGAATCAAGTCAAAAAAGAATTTTGGCCGTTGGATTTCGACCAGCTCAATTTTTGGTCGTTGGATTATGCATAAGGTCTGCTGGGCTGTTGAATCATACCAAGAATCATTCCTGGCTGTTGGATGTTGAGTGGAATGAATGCAAACCATCGGATCGAGCAATTACTATTCCTGTAGACCGCGTAGACCAACCACACCAAAGACCTCCACCAATCACGTCGTGCTCCACCTGACGAAATTACCTTTCTACCCTTATGAGCCGCGATGGATTTTTGGTGAACCCCTTAAGGGTCCAAGTCCACCGTGCGGTGGCCTTTGATTGGATGCACCTGCTAAGTGGATAGTCCACTCCTAATCTGTAGACCAGCTGGCTAGTCTATCATGCATCGACGGGCCTAAAGGGCTTCTTTGGATGGGCACTATGGGCTGGCAGGCCAGCTTGCTGGCATGTTGGCTAGCTCCTTTACGATAGCTTGGCTGAGCGCACCAGCTAAGCCAACTATGGCGGGTAAGCCATTTTCAATTTTTTTTATTTTTTCTTTCTTTTTTTCTTTGAATCTATATTCTGAATCTGTTTTAACTCTGATTGGCTCCAAATCTATTTCATTGTGACCCATAAATCAAGCTCTTTCTACTCATTATCTTCTTTTCTACAAAAGATAAAATAAAAATATCAATTCTTAAGAATATCAATAAATTAATATAATAAATTAATATTTTTATATATATATTTTATATGTTTATCAGGAATTTTTAATATGTGTAACCCAATAGGTTCGAACCTAAGCTGGTAGCACCGAAACCAATTCATGTACTAATCGATGTGATTGTCTAGCAATAGTACCTGACGTCCGAATAGGTTGAATAGTTACAATTGTAATATTCACAATCTAATCGAATATGTTATCATATAATTCATCTCTTTGACCTTTGTGTTTAGAATGACTCAGAGTTAAACTTCTCTGCCAACTCTAAAAAGTACATTCATATCATGTTTCAATGCAATCAATCTTATTACTCCTCATAAGGACTATCCTAGCCAAGGCTTTGCTAAATTAAAACACAGTTCAACATAATTCCTAAAACCCAAAGTGGTTAATCCCATCTTGATTCACACACTGACTCCTAATGTATTTCACTATGCTCAGAAATCTTTCATCACTGAATTAGAAATTCAGATAGTCCAGCATTAAAGCACAGTGAGTTGCTTGCAAGTCATCATCGTGATCTCTGGTCGGAGGAACACTTATACCCATGTCCATTCGGAGTAAGTCTTGATAGCAGAAAGCTCCAAAATTGATCACGTTCAGTGCAGTTTTACCCCTACATCTCACCTGCATGCCATACCAGTGTCTCCATACTCCTTGGATAAGAGGACAACCAACCTATATGGCACATAATGACCTACATGAAGGAAAAACCCTTATTTTTGGCACAGGATCGCTCAGATCTAATTGGATGTAAAGGAATATTTCAAAAAAAAATTTCTAAAAATTCTAATTAGATTTGAGACATGTCAGATCTGATCTTACATATTGTTAGATATGTGCCCTAGAAGCCAAATTGGCTAAATACTTGTAATACACTTCTAAAAATAATTTTATAATTTTCACTATAAATTAATAAAAGAGTTATTTTCTATCATAGTGCGTATTTAAAGAGTCTGTGATACATCCTTTGAGTTAATGGTAATGATAATTCATATTTCAAAGAGTTAAAAATTTAAGACATGAATTTTCATAATTAACTCATAAACTGCTTTCGACCGTAGGATCATCACGAGAATGGTGATCAATCTGAAAGGTTAGTGTACGATCACTTTCTTAGGATAGATATATTTTGAGTCTATGGTATGGAGACACTAGAATGAGGGTACAAGTACTCGTTAGAGAATGAGGGCACTGAGCACGACCACCTCGAGCAGTCATAAGGAAATCTACCTTCTCATCGTTGACTGGCTCAATGTTGTAGTAGTGTGTCTGGTTTTTTTGACTTGAGGTGTATTGATAGTTCATCTTGAAGGTGTTATTATTAGATATATGTGCCCTAGAAGCCAAAATTGGCTGACACTTGTAACACACTTCTAAGGGCAAAATTATAATTTTAACTATAATCAATAAAATAGATTATTTTCTATCACATATGTGTATTTAGTGTCTATGATACATCCTTTGAGTTAATGGTAATGATAATTCATATTTTTAAGAGTTGAAAATTTAAGACATGAATAATCATTATTAACTCATAAAATGCTCCCAACCATAGGATCATCACGAGGATGGTGATTGATCCGGAAGGTTGGTGTACAATCACTTCTCTTTAGTAGATGAGCCTTAAGTCTATGGTGTGGAGACAGTAGAGCGAGAGTACAGATACTCATTAGAGAACGAGGGCACTGAGTGTGACCACCTTGAGTAGCCATTAGGAAGTCTACCTTCTCATCAATGACTGACTCGATGCTGTAGTGGTGTATCTGGTTCTTTGACCTGAGGTGTATCAGCAGTTCACCTTGAGGGCGTTATAGTTTGACTACAGCATAACTCGATCTCCTAGCCATACGGAACCCTGAGGTGTATGTTGGCTATAGCATGTTCGTTGTAGGAACTGGATTACATCACGAAGGAATCTATCTACCTCGATGGTAGAGGAGCAGCCCTATGATGATCATGAGAATCAAGTTCAGAAATCCATGGCCATGGCAAAGTGAAATAATAGAAAGAGTTTCTATTTAGATTTTCACATCGGACTTGAATTGAATGATTACATCATATGACAGAGACTAGGGTTTGACGAGTTTGCCTAAACCCTAATCTGATCGGGACTCAAGATAGAAGAACTTAATCACACAGGTAGCTGCACCAAGAGGTTCGTATTCAGCTCTGATGGGTTGCCACCATATGCTGCTAGGTGTCACTGGTGGATTTTGGAGCAGTTAGAATGATTTAGCTGATCGATCATACTAGCTGTTCCAATTAGAAGAGTTCTGATCCATCGAATGGAGTTTCGATGATGTCGATGATAGAGATCATGACATATCCCAATACCATACAGAACTTAACCTAACTAGTTCACACAAACAAGGGTTTGAGTCTGGTGATCATCAATTGAACTGATCCAGTTCAATTGATCTGAATGAGATTCAATTAGGTTCAAGAAAATCATGCTAGCACTCGATTGAACCAACGTTCTTCTTTTACTATCATAAATAGTTGTCCTGACTGAGCCAAAGGAGTTTGTGCTCGATCAGAGGCCTTCACTTGGTTTGACAAGAGCTTGTTTAAGTCAGAAAAGGGTTGTCTTATTTTGTAAGACAATACCTACCATTTTTGGTCACCTGCCATTTCTCGTCCTTTGACTTCCGTCAAAAGTTGACCTTTGACTGGTCAAATGTTGACCATTAATACTTTGACTTCTGTCCATGTGTCACACACCTATTGAAGGACTGGTGGGGCTTGTCTCTCTACCAGAACCTAGCAAGGAGGAGGGCGCACGCCAAGGGCACGCCACCCTTGGTGTGCGCCCAAGCTGGAGGCGCCCAGGAGTCCTTGTTGGACAGGGACTCCATCTCTTTTTTGGATTCTGATTAGACTTCTCCTAAGAATCAAGTTTGATTGGTCTTAGGTGCCATCTAAGGAGGAATCCAAGGAACTCTATTTCCACCAATCAGATTTAGATCTGATTTCACAAAGGGTTGTGATTGGTTGGGAAGAAGAGGAGTTGGATCACGCATAGTCTATAAATAAGACCTTGCGCCCAACTCAGGAGAAAATTGAAAATTCCCATGCCCCAAGGCTGGTTCTCTCTTCCTCCATCATGCCAAGCCCATCTTCGACCTCTCCTCTCCACGCCCAAAGTAGTTTGGGATCTTGGTTTGTGCAATCCAGATAAGAGAAAGGCGACAGAAAGCTAGAAGGCTGCACTACTGTAAAGGACAACTGCTGATCTTCGAAAGGTATTTTGAAGATCCTTCAAATCAGATCCAGATCTGATTTTTGGAGACATGATAGAGAAGTAGAGGATCTCCAAATCCAGCCTGAGTGGATATCGGTAGAGGCTAGGCACTTGCGTGGCTAGATCCAAAACCTTCCGCTGCTTACAGGATCATCAACGGATAATAGGATTACCTTACTTCAAGATAAATTAAATTTATATTAATTTATCTAGATTTTATTTTTATTATTAAAATAATAAGAATCAGATCTGAAACATCTCAAATCTGAACTGGATTAAAGAAAATTTTTTTTGAAATATATCTCTTGATCCGATCAGATCTGAATGGACTTGGTCTAGAAAATCAGGATTTTCTCTTCAGTTATAGTTTGACTATACCATAACTCAGTCTCCTAGCCATTTGGAACCCTGAGGTGTATGTTGACTATAGAATGTTCATTATAGGAATTTGATTGCACCAATAGGGGATCTATCTACCTCAATAGATGAGGAGTAGCCCTATGATAATCATGAGATTGAGTCTTGAAGCCCATGGCCATGGTAGAGTGAAGATGATTGAAAGAGTTTCTATTAAGATTTCACATTGAACTCGAATCAAATGATTAATTCATATGATGGATATTGGGTTTGACAGGTTCACCTTAACCCTAATCCTGTCGGAGCTTAAGATGGAAGAATCCAATCACATAGGTAACTGCATCGAGAGATTTATTTTTAATTTTGATGGATTGCCACCATATACTGTTAGATATCACTGGTGGATTTTAGGAGTAATTAGATTGATTTTGATGATCGATCATTCTAATTATATGAATTAAAAAAGTTCTGATCCATCGAAAGGTGTTTCGATGATATCGATGATAGAGATTGCGACATATCTTATTACCATATGAAACTAAATCTAACTAGATCACATGAAAAAGAATTTGGGTCTTGATGTCATCAATTGAGCTAACCTAGTTTGATTGATTTGGATTAGATCCAATCAGGTTCAAGGTAATCGTGCTAGCACATGATTGAGCCTGACTTTCTCCTTCTATAATCTTTCTGATTCATCATAATTGATTCAAATTTGATTTGACTCATTCTTATATCTTGAATGAGTTTATTTTTGTCTGACTAAAATCTGTTCAGGTTAGATTAATTGTAGAAATTAAATCCATTCATAGTGCAAATGGACTAGGGTCAAAAGTTGACTTGCTTGAGAGAAATAAGGGTCAACCTAATCAGATACCTTTAGAAAATTCTTTAGAAATTATTTTAATTTAATTTTTGGATATGTGATAGTGCATGAGTCATGCATTGGATGTACAAAATTTCATGATTTTTGGAGGTGTCTAGACTGAGTTATGATAGAGTTTGATTTGGATCAAACTCTTGAGAAAAGAGTCCTAGGCATAGTGGACTCTTCCTTATCTACTCATGCCAGCACCTTTTTGAAGTCTTTTTGGCATGAAAACTAGATACGATCTGGTACTCTATGTAGGGAATAAGCCCTAAAGTCCCAATGATAAAAATAAAATAGTTATTTTGGTCAAATGGGACTCCTTTTGGTGTTGGTATTTGATATAAAATCCTTCTCATGCCAAGGCACTTCTATGCAAGTTTTATTTTTCACTCAAAAGGCTATCAACCCTTCCATCCTCCACACCCCCTCTGATCCTCTCTCTTGCCTTCTTCTACGTGCCAAAGGTTGGGTGCAAATTAGAGAAGAAGATCAAATTAAATTATAAAGAGTTCAGTATCTATGAGATGGTATTCGTGAGACGGACAAGCACCCTTCTGAAATTATTTTGAAAGTTCTTTAGATCAGATTCAGATCTAATCTTTGGAAGAAAGATTCATGAGGAGAAGATGTCTAGATCCTACTTGAGTGAATATCGATAGAGGTCAGGGACATGCGTGGCTCCTTCTAGAACCTTAGGAAAGATCAGGATCATCGCAGGGTAATCAGATTATCCAAACAAGGTAAGAAATTAAATTTGATTTAATTTTATTTTTAGTTTTTAATATCAGATCATCATGATCAGATCTAAAAACTCTTAGATTTGATTGAATTATTTAGGAATTTTTTTAGAAAAAATCTATCCTAGATCTGATTAAATCTACATGATCCTACGGTGAAAACTGAGATTTTTCTTCAATGATCTGATATTAAAATAAAATAAAATTAAATCTAATTTAATTTTATTTCTTGCTTTGGGTAATCGGATTACCCTGATGATGATTCTGATGCTTCTGAGGTTCTGGATCGAGCCACACATGTGCCTGGCCTCTACCATAGTCTACTCAGGTAGGATCTGGATGTCTTCTCCTTCTAAATCAATGCTCTAAAATTTAGATCTTGATCTAATCTTGAAGTTCTTCAAAACTTTTTTTGAAGAAGTAGCAGTCTTCTCTTTCAACAATGCTGCCTTCTACCTGATCTAGATGCCATTATTGTTTGAACTTCTCTTGAACTTGTGCCCAACTCCTTGGATGTGGAGAGGGGAGAGAGAGGATTAGAGGAAGGCATGGAAAAGAGGAGGGCAGCCTTGCAGCATGGTGAAAAAAAGAAACACTTTTACCCTAGGCGTAGATAGGATTTAAATAGACCCTACTGTGCCATGCAATGCTACATCATCCCAGCCAATCAGAGGCCTTCATTCAATCAAATCTAAATCTAATTGGTGGGATGATGTCATCTGATCCAATCAGATGAGAGTCCCTCAAAAAACCACGTAGGTGGTGCCAACACTGGATAAACCCAAACTATTTGGCATCCTAGTGTTTTATCATATCAAAATATCCTGGAGTCCCATCTACATGGGACTCCTGCCTTATCCACATGGGGTGCATGCCCATGGTGGCATGCAACCTCTCTCTTTCTTTCTTTAGCAGGGGACAAGAGCTTTAGGTGCTCTCCAATAAGCGCATGACATATGGCCCTTTGTCCAAGTGTCTAGGGTCAACTGTTGACCCTTATCCAAAAACTGGAATTGGCAGGTGATAGGAATTAGCAGATATTGTCTTAAATCTATATAATGAATTAGGACAATCTTTTTCTGATCTAGACAAGCTCCAGTCAAACTAGGACAAGGCTCTTGAGTGAGTCCAAATAAATTTGGCTCAGCTGAGATAAATCAGAATGATTACAGAAGAAGAAAGTTAGGCTCAATCGTGTGCTAGCACGATTTTCTTGACCCTAATTGGATCCTATCCAAATCAACTGAACTTGGGTTGGTCCAATTAATAACATCTAGACCCAAACCCTTATTTGTGTAACCTAGTTAGGTTCAGTTTCGTATGGTGATGAGATATGTCACGATCTCTATCATCGACATCATCAAAACACCTTTCGATGGATCAAAACTATTCTGATTCATACAATTAGAATGATTGATCATCTAAATCATTCTAACTACTTCCAAAATCCATCAGTGATACTTAGCAGTATATGGTGGCAATCCATCAGAACCAAAAGTGAATGTCTTAGTGCAGATACCTATGTGATTGGGTTCTTCTATCTTGAGCCCCGACTGGATTAGGGTTAAGGTGAACTCATCAAACCCAACATCCGTGATATGAATTAATCATTCGATTCGAGTCCGATGTGAAATCCTTATAGAAACTCTTTTTATCATATTCACACTGCCATGGCCCTAGGCTTATAGACTCAATCTCATGATCATTATAGGGCTACTCCTTATCTACCGAGGTAGATAGATCTCCTATTGGTTTAATCTAATTTCCATAATGAACATGCTATAGCCAACATATGCCTCAAGATTCTGAATGGCTAGGAGATTGAGTTATGGTGTAATCAAACTATAACACCCTCAAGATGAAAGATGCACCTCAGGTCAAACAACCAGACATACCACTGCAACATCGAGCCAGTCATTGACGAGAAGGTAGACTTTCTTATGACTGCTCGAGGTAGTCATGCTCAGTGCCCTCATTCTCTAACAAGTATCTATACTCTTGCTTTGGAATCTCCATACCATAGACTCAAGACTAATCTATCCTAAAAAAGTAATCATACACCAACCTTTCAAATCGATCATCATTCATGTGATGATCCTATGGTCAGGAACTGTTTATGTGTTAATTATGAAAACTCATGTCTTAAATTTTTAACTCTAGAAAATATGAGTTGTCATTTTCATTAACTCAAAGAATATACCATAGATACTATTTACACAATGTGATAAAATAAAAATTAATTCTTTATTAATTTAAGTAAAAATTATAAAATTATTCTTAGAAATGTATTACAAATGTCAGCCAATCTAACTTTTAGGGCACACGTCTAACAAACTCTGACTTGACCTAAAGCCAATTGGCTATAAATCTAAGTCCTATCTTCTCTAAGTGGGCTTCGATCTTCTGTTGGCTCAATGGCTTTGTCAGCAGATCCACCGCATTGTCTGCGGTGTTGACTCTCTTAATCTCGATATATTCCTTCTTGAGATAATCATGGATAAGGTGGAATTATCGTTCGATGTGCTTGGATTTCTAATGAGACCTTAGATCCTTAGTGTTAGATATGTGTGCTCTAGAAGCCAGAATTGGCTGACACTTGTAATACACTTCTAGGAAAAAAATTATAATTTTAACTATAAATAATAAAATGAATTATTTTCTATCACATATGTGTATTTAGTATCTGTGATACATCCGTTGAGTTAATGGTAATGATAATTCTTATTTTCAAGAGTTGAAATTTAAGATAAGAATTTTCATTATTAACTTATAAAATGCTCCTGACCATAGGATCATCATCAGGATGGTGATTGATCCAAAAGGTTAGTGTACAATTGCTTCTTTATAGTAGATGAGTCATGAGTCTACGGTGTAGAAACATCGGAGTGAGAGTACAGGTACCCGTTAGAGAATGAGGGCACTGAGCGTGACCACCTCGAGTAGTCATAAGAAAGTCTACCTTCTCATCGATGACTGACTCGAAGCTATAGTGGTATGTCTGGTTCTTTGACCTGAGGTGCATCAGCAGTTCACCTTGAGGATGTTATAGTTCTACTACACCATGACTCGATCTCCTAACCATTCGGAATCTTATGGTGTATGTTGGCTATAGCATGTTTGTTGTAGGAATTAGATTGCACTAAGATGGAATCTATCTACCTCGGTGGATGAGAAGCAGCACTATGATGATCATGAGAATCAAGTATATAAGCTCATGGCCATGGCAGAGAGTGAAAAAATAGAAAGCATTTTTATTAAGGTTTTCACATCGGACTTGAATCGAATGATTAAATCATATGATAGAAATTAGGGTTTGACGAGTCCACCTTAACCCTAATCTGATCGGGGCTCAAGATAGAAAAATTTAATCATAGCGGTAGCTGCACCAAGAGGTTCATTTTTAGTTTTGATGGGTTGCCACCATATACTACTAGGTGTCACTGATGGATTTTAGGAGCAATTAGAATGATTTAGATGATCGATCATTCTAGTTGTCTGAATCAGAAGAGTTCTGATCCATCGGAAGGAGTTTCGATAATGTTGATGATGGAGATCATGACATATCCCATTACCATATAGAACTAAACCTAACTGGATCACACATCCAAGGGTTTGATCTAAATATCATCAATTGGACTAACCCAGTTCAACTGATTTGAATAAGATTCAATTAGGTTCAAGAAAATCGTGCTAGCACATGATTGAACCTAGCATTCTCTTTTTTCTATCATTAATAGTTGTCTCGACTAAGCCAAATGAGTTTGTGCTCACTCAGGTTCCTTTACCTGGTTTGACTGGAGCTTATCTAGGTTATAAAAGGGTTGCCTTAATTTATGAGATAAATTTAAGAAAACACCTATCATTTTCCATCACCTGCGAATTTTTATCCTTTGACTTTGGTTAAACATTGACCTTTGACCCTTGGATATCTGCCCGTGTGTCATGCACTTATTGAAGAGTAGATAGGGGCTTGTCCCCTTTCTGAAAATTAGAAAGGAGGGGGTGCATGCCTAGGATGTTCTGCGCCCATGGATAGGGATGCCTGGAGTCCGATACAGATGGGACTCTAGGTTGCTTCTTGAATTCAAACTAGGTGACCCTCACCTATGCACTTTGACCAGTCTTAGGTGCCACCTAATGATGAATCTATGGGTCTCTCATCTGATTGTACTAGGTAATGTCATCCTACCAATCAGATTTAGATCTGATTGCATAAAGCAACGTGATTGGCCAGGGTGATGTGGCACTGCATGGCGCAGTAGGGTCTATACAAAGACCTATCTGTGCTCACTTTTCAGAGACTCCTCTCCTAGCCATGCCCCAAGGCTGTCCCTCTTTCTTCTCCATGCCATGTTCAGACCATCTCTCTCCTCTCCATTCCTAAGGATAGTTGGGCTTCAGATTAGTGCGATTTAGGCAAGAAAAGGCTAATGAGAAAGGAAGAAGGTAGCACCGCTGTAGAGATGACTGCTGATCTTCGAAAAAAGTTTCAAAGATCCTCCAAATTAGATCCAGATCTTTTTTTTGGAGATGTGATAAAGAAGAAGAAGATCTCTAAATCTAGCCTGAGTGGATATCGGTAGAGACCAGGTGCTTGCGTGGCTAGATCCAGAACCTCAGATCATCAACAGATCATCAACGGATAATCAGATTACCCATATCAAGGTAAAACTAATTTAAATTTAATTTAATTTAATTTAATTTATTTATCAAATCATAAAATTAGATTTGAAAAATATCAGATCTGATTAGGATCTAAGAGAAAATTTTTAAAATATGCCTCTCGATTCAATCAAATCTGAACGAACCTGACCCTAGAAATTTAAGATTTCCCTTCAACTGGTATCAGAGCCAGGTTTTTATAAAATTTATTTAGATCTAATTTAATCTAATATATTATTAATTTTAGATATTACATGAGATGTAATTAGATTTAAAATTAAAAAATTAAAAAATTAAAATTAATTAATCAAGATCTAAAATGTATGAGATATACGATTAGACTAGAAATAGAATAGTTTTATGTGTAGTCTAGTACAATCATAATTTTTGTATGATTAAATATAATTTTTAGATCTATTTATTTACTATTTTTTGATCTTATAAATGTTATAATTGAAGAAAAATCCTGATTTCCTAGTCCAGGTTCCTTCAGATCTGATCAGATCAAGAGATATATTTCAAAAATTTTCTCTTTGATCTATATCAGATCTGGGATGTTTTAGATCTAATTAATATTATTTTAATAAATAAAATAAATAAGGATAAATTAAATTAAATTTAATTTACCTGATTTGGGTAATCCTATTACCCTGTTGATGATCCTGTATGCAGCGGAGGTTCTGGATCTAGCCACGCAAGTGCCTGGCCTCTACCGGTATCCACTCAGGCCGGATCTAGAGATCCTCTTCTTCTCTATCATATCTCCAAAAATTAGATCTGGATCTGATCTGGAGGATCTTCAAAACTTCTTTTGAAGATCAGCAGTCGTCTTTTGCAGCAGCGCAGCCTTCTTGCTTTTGATCGCCTTTCTCTTGCTTGAATCGCACCAGCAAAAATCCAAAACTCCTTTTGGACGTGGAGAGCAAGGGAAGAAGGTGGTTTGACATGGAGAAGGAGGGGAGAGGCAGCCTTGGGGCGTATGGAAACTCTTAGCTTTAATCTCATATCAATCTAAGTTGGGTACAGGGTCTTATTTATAGACTAACTGTGATCCAACTCCTCTTCTTCCAATCAATCATAACCCTTTATGAGATCAGATCTAAATCTGATTGGTGGGAATAGAGTCCCCTGGATTCCTCCTTAGGGGGTGCCTAAGACCAGTCAAAGTTGGTTCTTAGAAGAACTCTAATTGGAATACAAAAAGGAGATGGAGTCCTTGTCCAACAAGGACTCCTAGGCGCCTCCAACTTGGGCACACGCCTAGGGTGGCGTGCGCCCTTCTCCTTGCCAGGTTCTAGCAGGGGGACAGGCCCTCACCAACTCTCCAATAGGTGCATGACATGTGATCAAAAGTCAAAGTGTCAATGGTCAATGTTTGATAGTCAAAGGTAGACTTTTGACCAAAGTCAAAGAACAAGAAATGGCAGGTGACCAAAAATGGCAGGTAATATCTTATAAAATAAGACAACCTTTTTTGACTTGGACAACCTCCAGTCAGACCATATGAAGGCCTCTAATTGAGCACAAACTCCTTTGGCTCATATAGGACAACTTATTTATGATAGTAAAAGAAGAACGTTAGGTTCAATCGAGTGCTAGCACGATTTCCTTGAACCTAATTGAATCTCATTCAGATCAATTGAACTGGATCAATTCAATTGATGATCACCAGATTCAAACTCTTATTTGTGTGACCCAGTTAGGTTCAGTTTTGTATGGTAATGGGATATGTCATGATCTCTATCATCGACATCATCGAAACTTCTTTCGATGGATCAGAACTCTTCTGATTCGAACAACTAGAATGATCGATCATCTAAATCATTCTAATTGCTCCCAAAATCCACCAGTGACACCTAGCAGTATATGGTGGCAACCCATCAGAGCTGAATGCGAACCTCTTGGTGTAGCTACCTGTGTGATTCAGTCCTTCTATCTTGAGCTCCGATCAGATTAGGGTTAAGGTAAACTCGTCAAACCCTAGTTTCTGTCATATGATGTAATCATTCGATTCGAGTCCAATGTGAAAATCTAAATAGAAACTCTTTCTATTATTTCACTCTACCATGGCCATGGGCTTCTGGACTTGATTCTCATGATTATCATAGGGCTGCTCCTCTACCACCGAGGTAGATAGATTCCATCTTGATGCCATCCAGTTCCTACAATGAACATGCTATAGCCAACATACACCTCAGGGATTCCATATGGCTAGGAGACCGAGTAATGGTGTAGTCAAACTATAACACCCTCAAGGTGAACTGTCGATGCACCTCAGGTCAAAGAACCAGACACACTACTGCAGCATCGAGTCAGTCATTGACGAGAAGGTAGACTCCCTAATGACTACTCGAGGTGGTCACGCTCAGTGCCCTCATTCTCTAACGAGTACCTATACTCTCGCTCCGATATCTTCACACCATAGACTCAAGACTCATCTACTAAAGAGAAGTGATTGTACACCAATCTTCCGGATCAATCACCATCCTTGTGATGATCCTATGGTCAGGAAGCAATTTATGAGTTAATAATGATTATTCATGTCTTAAATTTTCAACTCTTGAAAATATGAATTATCATTACCATTAACTCAAAGGATGTATCACAGACACTAAATATACATATGTGATAGAAAATAACCCATTTATTGATTTTAGTCAAAATTACAATTTTGCCCCTAGAAGTGTATTACAAGTGTCAGCCAATTCTGGCTTCTAGGGCACATATATCTAACAATCTCCCACTTGTCCTAAAGCCAATTGGCTACAAGTCTAAGTCCCATCTTCTCAAGGTAGGCTTCAAACTTCTGCTGGCCCAACGGCTTTGTAAGTGGGTCTGCCACATTATCTTTGGAGTTGACTCTCTTGACGTCAACATAACCCTTCTCGAGGTAATCGTGGATGAGGTGATATCACCACTTGCTTGAAACTCTTCCAACTGACAGCATCACCATTGCACACAAACAGACTCCTAGATGTTGACTTTCGATCATCTATATCGGACATGAAATCCGAGTCTGTGTATCCCTAGACTTGGAGTTCTCCATTACCAAAGACCAATATTATATCCTTAGTTCTTCTCAAGTACTTAAGGATACATTTCACAGAAGTCTAGTGTTCTTTATCTGGATTTGACTGATATCTGCTTGTGACACACACAGCATGGGCTATATCATGTCATGTACATAGCATGGCATACATGAGGCTTCCTATTGCAGAAGCATAAGGGATCTTGCTTATGCGTTCTATTTCCTCAGGTATGCTAGGGCACATCTTCTTGGAAAGATGAATACCATGTCTGAAGGGTATTAATCCCCTCTTAGAGTTTTCCATACTAAACCTCTTTAGTACTTCCTCTATGTACATCTTCTGTGAAAGTCCTAGCATCCTATTCGGTCTATCCCTATAGACCTTAATTCCTAGAATAAAGGATGCTTCACCTAGGTCTTTCATGGAGAATTCCTTGGACAACCATATTTTGATTGTCATCAACATGGGAATATCATTCCCAATAAGGAGGATGTCATCCACGTACAAAACGAGGAAGATAACAGTGCTCCCACTGACCTTTTTGAAAACACACGATTTCTCTTCATTTTTGATGAAACCAAACTTTTTGATCACATCATTAAAATGAGTGTTCCAGCTCCGAGATGCTTGCTTAAGTCCATATATGGACCTTTGCAGCTTGCAAACCTTGTGATCAGTATCACTGGATGTGAAACCTAATGGCTATTCCATATAGATATCTTCCTCAAGTTATCCATTTACATATTTCATAATCGAAATAGGCTGCAACGGCAAGCAATGTGCGAATGGATTTTAGCATAGCCACTGGAAAAAAGGTATCCTGATAGTCAATGCCTTCGCGTTGACTATAACCTTTTACCACTAGTCTAGCCTTGAATGTCTCCACATTCCCATCTGCACCAATCTTTCTCTTGAAGATCCATTTACATCCAATAAGTACTATATCTTCTGGTGGATCTACCAAGGTCCAGACTTGGTTTGAGTGCATCGAGTCAATTTCTGACTGCATTGCCTCTAGCCATTTCTCGGAGTCGATATCTGATATCGCCTCGTTGTAGGTTTTGGGATCATCACCATGAGCACCATTACCTACGAGGAACATTTCCTCTACTTCCTCTGAAATAATACCTAAGTATCTCTCAGGGGATGGAAAAACTCTTTCCGATCTACGAGGTGGAGGAGGTAGTGTTCTTATTGGCTCAACCTGATTTGGTTCCAATTGGTCCTTAGCTCGTTCCACTTGTGAGACTTTCTCATCAAGCTTGATCTATTTTCCAATGCCGTTATCTTGAATAAACTATTTTTCAAGAAAGATGGCATGTCGACTCACAATCACATTGTGGTCTTCTGGAATGTAGAAATAGTATCCTAATGACTCTTTAGGATATCCTATGAATCGAGCTCTAAAGGACCTAAACTCTAACTTGTCCGCTTGTTGTCTTTTGACATGAGCCGGACAACCCCAAATTCTGAGATGACTCAGACTTGGTTTCTTACCGTGCCATATCTCATACGGTGTGGTAGGAACGGTTTTAGAGGGAACCCTATTCAGTAGATAGATTGAAGTTAACAATGAGTGTCCCCAAAGGAAATCAGGGAGGTCTGTGAAGCTCATCATGGATCGAACCATATCCAATAGAGTCCGATTTCTCCATTCTGAAACCCCGTTGAGTTGAGGTGTTCCTGGTGGAGTCCATTGAGAGACTATGCCATTTTTCCTTTAGATAGTCTAGATAGTCTAGGAATTTTAGCTAAGGTATTCACCTCCTCGATCTGATCGAAGAACCTTAATGGATTTTTCTAGTTTGTTTTTCTACTTCATGTCTGAATTCTTTGAACTTTTCAAAAGCTTCAGACTTGTGTCTCATAAGATACACATACCCATACCTAGACAGATCATCGGTAAAGGTAATGAAGTAGACAAAATTGCCTCTAGCCGGCACATCAAATGGGCCGCACACATCATTTAGTATGTACTAGGGCAAGGAGATCTGTGGCCCTTTCCCCATGTCCTACAAAAGGGAGTTTAGTCATTTTGCCTTGAAGACAAGATTCACAAGTTGGATATGACTCGGAAGTCAATGGACTCAATAGCCCATTTTTCTCCAATTTGTTGATCCTATCTTCTGCTATATGACCTAATCTCAGGTGCCATAGATATCTGTCGTTTGGACTATCCCTAGGTCATTTGGCATTCACGTTTTGCTCGATAGTTAAAATAGGTACATCAATATGTAGCTGATAAAGACCATTAATAAGGAAACCATTTGCAATTTTATTTCTTTCATAAAGAATGTTACAATGGTCCTTAAAGAAGGTGATCACATAACCTTCTTGTGCTAAGCATGAAACAGAAATCAAATTCCTGCTAGCTGCAGGCACAAAATAACAGTCTTTCAAAACTAAGTCTAAACCAGATGGTAATCGAAGAGGGTATGTTCCCACGGCTACTGCAGCAACTCTTGCTCCATTACCGACACGTAGGATCATGTCTCCATCCCTCAGCCTCCTGCTATCCTCAAGACCCTGCATAGAAGTGCACAGATGAGCACTAGAACCAGAGTCAAGCATCCAACTGGATGCAGAAGAAATCATAAGGTTAGACTCAATAATGAGCATACCTCCAGAAGGACCTTCCTTCTTGTTCTTCAGGGTAGCCAGGTAAGTAGGGCAGTTCCGCTTCCAATGGCCATCGCTGTTGCAATGGAAATACTTTCCTTTGACATCGGCCTTCTTCTTCGGCTCTGCCTTCTTCTTCTTTGATCCTTCCACCTTTTGCTTTTTCACAGACTTCTTTTTCTTTCCATAAGACTTTCTTTTGGAAGAAGTCCGTTCCATAGCAAGAACTGAGCCTTTAGAACCTTTCATAGAAAGCTCAGCGGTAACCAGCATATTCATTAATTCGGCCAAGGAATTTTGAAGTTTATGCATGTGGTAATTCATGATGAATTGCCCATATGCATCAGTCAAGGATTGCAGAATAATATCGTTCTATAGATCCAAGTCCAACTTCACACCGAGCTTCTCAAGCTCTTCCATGTCCTTGATCATCATCAGATAGTGATCTTGGACTGACTGCCCATCACGCATCTTAGCCTTAAAAAGTCATTTCGTGACTTGATATTTGGCTGCGCGACTCTGTTCACCAAACATCTCCTGCAGGTGAGCCAACATTTGGCGAGCAGTCCGATATCTTCATGTTGGCGCTGGAGCTCATCAGACATCGAGCCCAACATGTAATATCTGGCCTTATTATCTTCGTCAATCCATTTTTTCAGAGACGCTCTCTGTTCAACAGATGGACGGGCTGGTAAGGTGGGAGGGTCCTGGTCCAAAACATGGGTTAACTTCTCAGAACCCAAAATAATTTTATAGTTTCTGAGCCAATCTTTATAATTGGGTTCGGTCAGTCTATGTGTGTCCAGGATACGTGCCAATGGGTTGGACGCAGACATTTTCCTGTAGAGAGTCAAAGATTCTAGTTAGATACTGTAATTTTGACTTGACCAATTTATTTAGGGAATTTTATTTTTAAATAAATTAGCTTCCACTATTTTCTCGGATCCCTACACTCCCTCTGTAGAGATGCGAAAATCTCACGATTAATGATTTCTAGTGGGTGGTGCGGTCTCACCAACTGACTCATCACCTCACCTAACAGTTATTGGTGATGGGTTAGCCAATGAGTGAACAACTCTTGTTCAATGATTCTCTAATCATGGTGCACCCAAACTTGGTCTCTAATTCATGAATCTCACCGTATCCGGAATATTGATCCACTCCTTAGTTAAGTCAGACCCACCATTTGCATAGACTGGGTTCCTAATTGAGTCTCTCACCGTATCCGAAATATTGAGCCCAACTCATCCTCCAGCCCATAGCATCCAATGCCTAATAGACATGGTTGCATCTTTCCGGTGCAACTGAGCCACTGTATCCAACCGAGAACAATCAACCCGGGAAGGGCCCGCACATCTACAATGGTGGAAGACCTCAGACTTAATCTTTTCTTAGGGAGAATTGATTCAGGTCTCATTAAACTAGACTTGGCTTAGTCATAACAATTATGACTAACCTAGTGGCATGGGTTAGCTTGGATTATTGACCACCTTAGATCAGAACTGTGTCAACAGATATGGCCAGGTAAGTGAGACCGGTGGAAGGAATATGCCATTAACTCGTACAAGAATGCATTCAGGTCGAGTAGCTTCCAATTAAAAACCAGTCGGTCGTCTGTGCCAAACTTACCTTAGACACCAAATTGTTGAGTCAGAACCAATTGGGTTAGCCTACAATCCAGACTCTAACCTCTGAGCCTAATTAGGTCTTGCTTGATCGTGACTCGATCTTGACCCAGACTTAATCCTATTAGGCTGGTTCAATTTATAATAAGCATTTTGCATTCCCATCTAACAACTCCTTGATTTCGCGTTTGATCTACCACTTAGCATCTAATTGGATGCTACCCAAGCCGCGAACCCAGTATTTATGAATATGTTCTTAGATTCTGTAATTCTCAATTTTAATCTTTATTAATTATTTCATAAACTTAAATTTCTTATTACAGTAGGGTTCATAAACAAAATATATGCCAATTAAATCCCTAGTGGTTTCAGGATCTTAGGGTATATGCACGAAAAGTAAGTTTTGATTTCTGATTAAGGGACGATTAACACGCAGCACCCTCTATACATCATAAAGACACACCCCCATCGAATGGGATAAGAGGAGAGGGCCTTCAAACCTTCTTCGTTCTTATGAAGGACGCCAAGAGGAATACGCCTTAATCAGCGAACATTCATACTATAAAATAATATCAGTATCTATATCCAATATTCTTATACAAGAGATCTAATCAATAGTGATATTTGCGTACATCTCATGTGATCGAATCAGTGCATATTTTCATGATAAACATTATCTCATAATAATCTAAAAATTAGATTTAAATTACTAATCAAAATAAATTCTAACCTCTAGACAATTAGGGGTAGAACTACTTCTACTACTATCATAAATGCATCAAATCATATCTCATATGATTTTCAAAAAATAAATAATTTTTATTACTATTTTGACAGATGTTATTATAAATACTGTATAATATCCAAAAGAATAATAAATAAAAAGATCTAAGAATATGATTTAATCAGATTAATCATCAAAAACATAGAAGAACTATTCATATGAACTATTCCTATTCTAAACTAGTCATGCATATCTTCTAATCTTAGATGATCCAAAAATCATTTAATTTTAATTTTTCTAATTTCAATCTGGATCACATCTCATGTGACATTCTGAAATCATTATTTTTTTAATTATAAATAAATTTCTCACCAATATATCTAAATATTTTAGAACCATGGCATCTGAACAGTTGAAGAAAATCCTAGATTATCCCGTCCTAGTTCGCTTTCAGGAATCTGATCAGATCAAGAGATATATTTCAAAATTTTTTCTTTGCATCTATATCAGATCTGGGATATCTTTAGATCTTGATTTATATTATTTTAATAAATAAAATAAATTAAAGATATAATAAAATCAAATTTAATTTACCTTATTTGGTGTCAGTATCCTAATTAACCCTCTATTATCGATCCTGTATTGCAAGACGGCAAGGTTTCTGGATAAGCCATCGCAAGCGGCTTGGGCTCTAACCGTATCCACTCGAAGTAATCTAGAGATCCCTCTATCTTCTTTATCCAACATCTTCAAAAATTCAAATCTGGATCTGATCTGGAGGATCTTCAAAATTTTTTTGAAGATCAGCAGTCATCCCCTATGCTCATGACAGCGCAGCTTCTGACTTTTGATCGCTTTCTCCATGCTTGAATCGCACCAGCAAAAATATCAAAACTCCTTTTGGACATTGAGAGCAAGGCAGGAGAGTGGTTTTGATTGTTGAAGAAGGAGGGGGAGGCAGGCCTTGCGGGCTATGGAAACTCTTAGCTTCATGTCAATATCAATCTAAGTTGGTATGTAGCAGGGTCTTAATTTATAGACTAAACTTGAACCAACTCCTCTTCTTCCAATCAAATCACAATACTTTTGTGAATCAGATCTAAACTGATTGTGGGATAGAGTCCCCTGGATTCCTCCTTAGAGGGATGCCTAAGACCTATCAAAGTTAGAGTTCTCTTAGGAAGAACTCCTAATTGGAATCCAAAAAGGAGATGGAGTCCTTGTCAAACACGACTCCTAGGGTCGCCTCCACTTGGGCACACGTCCTAGGGGTGGCATGGACCTCTCCTTGCTAGGTTATCTGGTAGGGAGACAGGTTCGTCACCAGCTCCTCCAATAGGTTGCATGGACATATGTGCCGTCAAAAATCAAATGGTATCTAAGATCATGTTTGACCAGTCAAAGGTAGACACTTTTGACCAAAGTCAAAGAACAGAAATTTGGCAGGTGACCAAAAAGGCAAGTAATGTCTTATATATAATAAGACAACCTTTTTTGACTTGGACAACCTCTCAGTTCAAATCATATTGAAGGCCTTTAAATTGAGCACAAACCTTCTTGGCTCATACAGGACAACTTATTTATGATAGAAGAAGAACGTAGGTTCAATCGAGTGCTGCTTAGCACGAATTTCCTTTGAACCTGATTGAATCTCATTCAGATCAAATGAATGGATCAGTTCAACTTGATGATCACCACGATTCAAAACCCTTGTTTGTGTGATCCATTTAGGTTTCAGTTCTGTATGGTATGGGATAATTAGTCATGATCTCTATCATCACATCAGTCAATAGACTCCTTTCGATGGATCAAACTCTTCTTTCTGATATCGATACAGCATAGAATGTATTGATCAATCTTAACATATTCTAAATTGTCTCACAAAATCAACGAGGAACTTGAGCAGATATTATTGTCCGGAATCCATTCCAAAGCTTTTTTGAATGCGAACCTCTTGGTCTCGCTACCATAGTGATTCAGTCCTTCTATCTTGGCCCGATCAGATTTAGGCGTTTAAGGTAAACTCGTCAAACCTAGTTTCTGTCATATGATGCTATCATTCGATCGAGTCCAATGTGAAAATCTAAATAGGAAAACTCTTTCTATTATTTCAACTCTTCCATTGGCCATCGGGCTTCTAGACTTGATTCTCATGAATTATCATAGGGGGCCATGGCTTCTCTACCCCGAAGGTAGATAAGATCATCTTGATGCCATCCAGTTCCTACAATGAACATGCTTATAGCCAACATACACCTCAAGGGTTCCATATGGCTAGGGAGAAGAGCGAGTAATGGTGATGTTTAAACTATAACACCCTAAGGTGAACTAAAGATGCACCTCAAGTCAAAAGAAACCAACAATACTATGCGTGCAGCATCGAGTCAGTCATTGACGAGAAGTAGTTCCCAAGATCTACATCACTCGAGTGGTCACGACTCCAGTGCCCTCTGTTCTCTAATGAGGTATCTATACTCTCACTCCTCGGTGTCCTCCACACCATAGGACTCAGACTTATCTACTAAAGGAAGCGATTGTGCACCAAACCTTCCGGATCAAATCACCATCCTTGCGATGATACCTTATGTGCAGGAGGCAATTTATGAGTTATAATGATTATTCGTGTCTTAATTTTTCAACTCCTTTGAAAATCACTGAAATTATCATTGCCATTAAACTCAAAGGATGTATCACAGATTACTAAATACACATATGTGATAGAAAATAATCCATTTATTGATTTTAGTCAAGAATTTATAATTTTGCCCCACTAGAAGGTTGTATTAAAGTGTGCAGCAATTTCTGGCTTCTAGGTCTACACATATTATACAATAATCATATCTAAAAATAGTAAAATAATATTAATTTAATTTGTCATATGAGATATGATAGTTGGCATGTTTTGGACTTATTGTAGAATAGTTCTTACAATAGAGGTCTAGAATTGAAAATTTTTTTGATGAGTTCATATATTTAATATTTTAATTTTTTAGATATTATGAGAATATATTAGATTGTAAAAATATGCATGATATGATACATATGTGATTTAAATAGTTTAACATCATATAAAAGTATTAATTTATTATTAATTGATATTAATTTTTAAGATTAATAATCAATTTTAATATAATTTTTAGAACATGGCCATATTTTTATTAATTAAAAAAATTAATTAAAAAATAATAAACATTAAAAATATAATTATTTGTATATAAATCAATGAAAGAGGCTCATTTTTTTTGATCACAACAAAATTAAATTTCAAGTAAAACGAAGCTAAAATGGGAAAGATATAAATTTGAAAGATATAAAAATAAATAAAAATTAAATAAAAAAAGAAATGGCTCAGCCGGCTCCGTAAGCCGAGCCACCAAGCAAGCCAAGCCAACAAGCCTGACTCAGCCATTGAAGCCATCAGTCGAGTCCATGATTCAGACATGGAACCCGCCAGCTACAGCAAAATCTGGCGGAATTAAGAGATTGCCACGTGGCGGACACTGACCCTTAAAGGGTCTACCAGAAATTTAATCGTGGCTCACAGGGCAATCTGGGTCATTTCAACTCGCGACAGAAAGCGTGGATTGCTGCGGTGTGCGGTATCGGACCCGGTCCATCCAGTCCATGGGAATAGTAATGCGCGAGTCGACGGCTGCGGTTGATTACGGTCATGATCGGACGCGGTGGTGATTTCCAAGGCTTGATTCAAATTCTCATTAGCGAATCTGGCGCGATCCAACAGCCAGAAAAACCAAGTGAA